>OZ021729.1:34645546-34721248 GCA_963978545.1 Linyphia triangularis
GGTTCGGGCGCGGTAGGCGCTTCTTCCAGAACATCTGGAGAGGCCTCACCTGCTGCGTCAGGGAGCAGTAAAATCTGTGCATGATTTGGTAATTTGTATATAGTGTAAATATTTTTTGTTTATATTGTAAATATTTGTGTATAATTTATTGTATTCTTCAACCCTCACTTCACTAATGTTCATAAGTTCGTTTGGCCTTACAATAAACCGGTTAAAACAAATATGAGAGTTTGTGTGAGTTATTTTTTTTGGTACTTTTCTGTTAACAGGATGCCACTTGAGAATTACTTGACTATTTTGCATTTGACATTCAAATCTAAAAGTAGATAGGAATTAAAAGTCCAAAGAATAAAAACAACGGTTGCTGCATTTAGTGCTTTGGTGCAAAATTTGGATTGGCTCCCTTTTAAAGAAAAGTACTTTTCTTATAAATATATATAATATGCAATAATTAATTATTCTGTTCATAAATGTTTACTTTGATGACTTCGAATAATGAGCGACCAAATATGATTGTAAGCAGTCAAACGTGTGTTTTAATTATGTTTTTAGTGTTTCGTACTTCAAGGTCCGTTTTTGAAATTAGAATATGAAACATTAAAAACAAAATTAAAACATAAGCATATAGAATCATTCTGATGACTGCCCATTCGAGACGCTAAAAGTTAAATAAAGTGGGAAGTCTTGATCCGAATTTAATGAAATTTTGAACGCAAAGGGCAATGGCACTCAATATCAATTATAGAAAAGCAAATAAAATTAAAAAAATAAAAATAAATAAAAAAATCAAGAAATAAAAATAAAAAAAAGGAATATAAAAAATAATAATAATAAAAGCAAAAATTTAAAAATAAAAAAAAATAAAAAAAGTATTTAAAAAATGCACAGTGCTCTTAGGGGTATTGTAAAATGGGATAGAGAAAAAGGTTTATTTTCCTCGACTTAAAAATTGTTTACGTATTTTAAATAAAAGTTTTTTTAATGGCTATATTTTATTATTTTTTTTAAATAACGTGTATTTTTGAGGATGAACGTCTATTAAGAAAAAAGCCTTATCGTGACCACTTTTTCATAGTTGGCCTAAAAAGCATTTGTCATTCTATAGAATGCCTAGGTGTTATCTACAGTACGCAAAAAAAATTCTGAACGATTGCTATATCTTATGTTCTATTTGATGAAATAACAACAGTCAAGTACCGTTGTAAATCATGGAAGGACTTGAATAATTATATTAGGAATAATATATAGGTCTTGAATAATGTATAGGTCACCTACATATTTAAACTGAACCAAATTTTGAAAAGTTCAATGGTAACCCCATAATATTATACCATATTTAGATTTAGATTCCAAAAAAATCGGCGAATTACAAAATTTCATAATTTTCCAATGTGTAGTTAGAAATTAAATGAGATCGAAGAACTAACAAATTGATGTTAAAAGAAAAAATTACTTTTTTTGGCCATAAATTCTGAAATGTGTTAGATAAATATTACATTATAATTTTTTGTGAGTGAAACAGTGGTGAAACAGTTGCTGAAAGGCGATGCTCAAGGGGAAAAAAACTCTGTGCTAAAGACATTACGCCTTTGTCGCATTTCTACAGAAATTTCGGAAATGTTTAGAACAAGCAAAGAGTGATTACCATACAGATTTTGATCAAATTCGTAGAAACTGTTTTTTAGCAATTGATCAAGAACATAATTTTTTTCAATGCCAACTACCTTATATGCACAATTTTGACGAAAATCTTATTAGACAGGTCCCATGGCCACCACTAACTAGTATGCAAAAGTTGAACATGTAGAACAATCCGTTCGGAAGTTATGTTGACCACAGACACACAGACAAACATTTTTTCTAGACCACTTTTTAAAATTCAGTACATTCCAAAACGTGAATTTTTTTTTTTTTTTTTTTTTTTTTTTTTACTGAATGTAATACCTTCATTACCTAACATTAACATATGGGTAATTGAAAGAAAGAAATCCAAATCTTCGAGTAAGTTAGATGAACTGGAATTTTAAAAGGCAGAAATGGAATTGCGAAAGTCACTGTCACTAAACGAACTGCTTCTACAATAACTTAGCACTAACTTAACTGGGCATTCATACGTAAAATCAAAATTAAGAAAATAAATTTTAGAAACAAATTTTCAGTTAGTTATACTTCAAAAGAATTTCATAACTTGATTCCGATATTCAAGCCTTGACAACATTTAATAAAAACAATCGTCATTTCGATTATATTGTTTATTTCTTTTAACGGAACGCCAAATGGCAACGAACCAAAAATAGAAAATACAAAAAATATTTAGTTGATTCAGCAACTGAGAAAGTTTGGCGGTACATTTTCCACCAAATATTCTAATCCCAATACAATCCCTATCTGTATTTACACTCATGTCCATAAATTAAGGATAATTCAGTTTTTCCCTAATAACTTCTCAGTGGAGCAGCATAGACACTTGAAATTCACTTCAAAGAGACATCTTTATGCAACATAATAATAATTAAAATAACTCAGTCACAAATTGAAATGCAAAGTGTACAGAGGGGGCATATGCAAAAGAATGGAGTACCATTAGTGTGCAGTTGTACAGATGCATTTACATTAAAAATCACTCAACTCATGGAGTGGACTTCTACTGTGAGATATGATCTCCCTTGTCATCAGTGTTTATTTAGCACTGTTTTCTCATACTTAACATGAGTTACTTGATGAATTGTAGTGGCTAAATTGCTCGCCCCACCTTTTGAACTGTTTGTTAAGTGATGGAAAGTTCCTAATACATCAAGTCTTAACACAATTCATATCGTAGAAGCGTCCCACACATGCTTGAAGAAATTTGGATTAGAGGAGTGACCTGGCTTACTTATAGGGGCGATATTCATATTTTTTAATCGCTTATCCAAGGCAAAAGTGGAATAAAATATGCTATAAGTATCAATAAATACGATTTAGAAACCGATATATCACCATTAAAAACTTGTCTAGATCAAGTTAACATAATTACAGGGAAAAAGTGGAACTTAATTATCTTTTGGTCTCTTGGGGAACTTATTTAAAGTCAACATACTGCCCCCAAAGACCAAATCTTTTTAACATCAGATACTATTTACTGAAAATAATTTTGTCAGTCTCATGAGTAATATTGGACATCAGAGGATCTGTAGAAAGGTGGAAACTTGATATTTCATGGTAAATGCCAGTTCAAGATAATGATTTGGTGGGAAAAGAGTTTTGGTCTTTATATTCAATTTGTTGAATTTGTTTAATAAGCTCCCAAAGAGCGCAAAAAATAATTAAATTCCACTTTTTTACTGTAATTACTTTAACTTGATTTAGACACGTCTTTAATTGTGAAATATCAGTTTCAAAATCGCGTTTATTGATAGTTATGGATTATTTTATTCCACTTTTGCTTTGGATAAAGGATTGAAAATATGAGTATCGCCCCTATAAGTAAGCCAGATCACTCCTCTACTCCAAATTTCATCAAACATGTGTGGGACGCTTCTACGATATTCATTGTGTAAAGATTTAATGCATTGGGAACTTTCCCTCACTTGCCAACATTTCAAAAGGAGGGACGAGCAATTTAGGCGCTAGAATTCATCAAGTAACTCATGTTAAGTATGAGAATACTGTGCCAAGTAAATATTGATGACAGGGAAGATCATATCTCACACTAAAAGTCAACTCCATGTGTTGAGTGATTTTTAATGTAAATGCACACTAATGGTACTCCATTCTTTTGCATATGCCTCGCTGTACACTTTGCATTTCATTCTGTAACTGAGTTGTTTTAATTATAGTTTTGTTGTATAAAGATGTGTCTTTGAAGTAAATTTCAAGTGTCTATGCTACTCCACTGAGAAGTTATTAGGGAAAAACTGAATTATCCTTAATTTATGGACATGAGTGTAATTTACGAATTTCCAACTAAGTTTCAAAACACTGACGACTTATGGGTAGACGTCACTTAGCCGTCAGGTTTCGAAAGGGTTGAAATACTACCATGAGCCAATTCTTTCATAACTCGCTGTATTTATGAAAGAAGGTAATGCTTTTCAAAGAGATTTAACGACAAAACATTAAGTATATATTAAAAACAGTTTTGGCAGTTCGAAAGGCAGAAATCACCGAATAAGAGCAAAATAAAGTTAAGTAATCGGAGAAGAATAACACGAATAAAATTGGTGCGTTGGCAAAGGTTTAAAATTTGAGTAGTTTTTGGAAATCGCTCTGTTGTTAAAAGACTCATTAAGAAAGATAATCTTTTTTCCTAGATATTGAAAGTTTTGTAAAATTAGGCTTATGATTTGTATTTTAAATCTTTCTACAGCTATAAATATCAACTAGATTTTCATTTTATTTTATTTATAATTTAAAATCAGTATTCAAAATTTCAGATTATCTTAAATACTCTAAAATAGTCGGTATTTTTAAATAATACTATTGAAGTGTATATAATGATGCAACGTGTTACCTTTTAAAAAACAATTCCCACTGCGTAACCAGAAAATAATAAACTGCTAAGTTTTACCCGTTTTTAGTATGTTTTTTTAAGACGAATTTCTATTCATTGCTAATTAAGGTACTTATGTCAATTTGTCTCGTCGACAGTTAGCGAACTTTTTATTGGTGACAAACAGTTAATACTCCTTGGAAGGAGTTCCGATTCGGTTCGAACCAACATCGGGCCCTCCCGTGAAATGCAACAGGTGCGGGCGGACCGGGCCTTTTAGGGATCAATCGTTTCGACTTACTAAGAGTAGCAGTTTAGTGAATTTTTTGTCCCCAATGGTTGACAGGATAATACGCACGTATCCTATAAATAGCTACTATGGTTCCCTTAAGTGTAACATAACCATTTGGCACATTAATGATACGTCTTAACACTTTGAGAAAATATCATATGACTAGGTATAGCAGTTAAGAATTGGGAAATATATTCTATTAGCTTACCACATTTCATTCAAATAATAAAGCAATTTATGGAAGTATTACAAATGAAGAAAATTATGAGTGGAAGATTTGGTACTTACGTATTATCCCGTAGACCGCTGGTGAACTTTTTGTTGGCGACAAAAAGTTCGAACCGCCTGATCTTTTCAGAGGTCCGGTTAGGCTCGAACTACTGTCGGAGCCTTCCCGTGAAATACCTCAGCTGCGAGGCGGACCAGGCATTTTTGTCGGACTAAGGGAATACGTTTGACAAACTTTTTGTCCACCACTGATCAACGGAATAACAGTTAAGTACCGAACAGATACTGCAACAAATAAGTACCGAATATTTCAAATGACCACTATACTTATATCATAGAGTTATTACAACCGTCCTTTACGAAATCATTAAAAAAAAACGTCTACATTAACAGCTATACAATTTTAAATTTCAAATTCATAATCTCGAACATATTCAAGTCAATCTCCATAGTTATTTTGAAGCGAACAGTTACTATCATCACTATCACTCTCAGACTCGTTTGGAGAAAACATGCTACTTCTTTGCTTCATGCACCGGCTCTTTTTCTTCACGCTAGTCATAGCGGAACGCAAAACACTGCCTAAAGTTTTAATACCACCTTTTAGGCATTTCCTGTGACCCCCCTTCTTCGTGTAATTGCGTTCTTCTGAATCCCGTTCACTGAGAAATTCGTCACTCGAAGATTCGGTCAAGCCATAGGGATCCTTTGCAAAATATACAAGATTAGAATGACAAATTTCAGCTCCTTGACTTCGACTCTGCCGCAACAGATAATTGGTGGTTAACTGTCGTTTACCAGCAAAACATACTTTCCTTCCACGAAAGAAATGCGAGCGTCTGTGAACGTAAACGGCAAACAAATCTGTAATGAACTTCCTTGGATGGCACTCCTCGTACCACTGTGGTCGAAGCACTTCTCTTTTGGACAGATCCTTTATCTGCGAATTGCGGAGGAAGAAGAAATGCTTTCTGGTGCAATGAGAGTGAACTGAATTGAGAAATGCTAGTCGGTCTAATGGGAAAGTTGGCAGAAGATTTAGGTTGGTGTTCTTCCATCTTTCAATGTACAAGTTGGGTCGTACAGAAGATTCGTCATACAAACCATAGCTATGACCGTCACATTTCTGAGTCCTTGCATTAGTTGACTTCTGCAAGTCAGTTGTTTTCTGTGAGTTCTGTTCTTCGTTTGCCGTAATTTTATCAGTTGTCTTTTGCTTCAGTTGACTACTGCGTCTCATTCTACTTTTTGGATCACTCATGGAGTTGGAATTGTTCAACGAATGACTACCATCGGCTGTGTCGTGAATAATTACGATTAAATTGAGAATGTATAGAGCAACTATTACTTCAATATTAGAGAGAAATCCCATCAATAAACCTACCATGACAACATGGGAAATTACAAAAATACTCGATCTTATTGTTCTTACATGGAGATTCTTCCAGAGGACTCTTTTCAATACAGAGATCATTTTAAATGCTTTCTGACATTATTCAATTCAAATCTAACAGTAAAAAATATGAAAACCTACTCTGATAGTAAGGGTGTCTTACATTTTCCTAGGTGGTTTACAAAGCTGCATACTTTCACATAAAAAAAAATCTATTCAGTACACAAGCAAAAATTTTTTGAAGTTTTAGAATTCAAACCATTATTTGAATCGTAAAAAATCCATCAATTCATGTTTATAAAAATACAACACAAGTTTAGATGCAATAATCTTTATAAACTTTTAAACACGAGCTATGAATGCAAAAGTAATTATAATTAATTTAAAAATAACTAACTGAAACCCACTGAATTCGTTAGTTATTTTTAAGGAACAAAATAATATCAAGCAACACATGCAAACCGATTGAGATTGAACTAGTTGCGAAAGTAATATTTTTTCAAACGAGGTGAAATGCTTATTTAATGAGGGGGTCACACGAGTCAAATAATTTATCGAGTTTGAAAAAATAATTTCGTACGTGTTGCATACAATATTTTTTATAATCACGTGCAAAAAAAAATATTTTTAATGTTGAAACTCCAGTCAATGATTTTTCTTGATGAATATACGTAATTTCTTTATCATACTATATAAAAGTTAAGCCCAAGGCATGCGGTAAAGTATTTTATGCCACTAATGGGATAAAGTTACTTTACCACCCTCCTCGTTATAAAGTAATACTTTCACCATGATTTCTGGTTTAAAAAAAGTTTAATTTTCTGCACGCTGTTGTAAAAAAATATACATAAATCTATTCAAATAATTCCGTAAATAAATTTATTCGCCCATCCATTTACATCAATTATCTAGGTGAATCCACATGCGGGGTTTATATCCCTGATCTCTAACTACCACTTCTGGATATTTAATAAGAAGTTTCTATTTTGATCTGAAAACAAATTAAGCCAATTGAGCTCTCCCCGAACGACCATACTATGATATCCTAGAACTGCATATGGAAGTGTTCCATTACTAATTAATGCTTCAGCTTTCCAACTGTCATCCTCCAAATAGGGCACAATTGTCAACTTAGATATTTCTATCTGCCTCCATGACTCTTACTAAAACCCTTCGCAGCTTTCATGTAAATGTACGACTGAGAAAACAGTTGGAAAACTGTGGCAAAATTGGTTCGGTCTAACAGCAATGTTCACAGATGGTCTTGATTTCGAGAGAAGGAACGTTATGATCATGTGGTGGTTTACCACAAAGTGATGACCGAAACTACAACATGAGATTACCGAGAGATTTTTGAGATCCATGGCTTTCGCACACACTGGGATCCAGAAGCACAATGATGTCTTAAGAATAAACAAATTCAGATTAATTGAACTTATGCTCCTTTAAGGCTGAGGTACAGAACCAAGTCCAAATTTGACAATTTTTGTTTTGTTGAAGATTATATATTAACAGTTCGTTTTTTTATCGAACCATAACTCAGTAAAAAAATGTTTACACATTTTAAGAATTATAAAAGATCGTTCTATAAAGAATCCATTAGGAAGTACTCCAGTAGCACAAATCCGCTGGCCAATATCGGCTCGTCACTGACCAAATCCGATGTGGACTGTTAAAGACTGGCTGTTGCTAAGGATCTTGGCCAATCTCGCCTGGTGCTGGGTTATATATACTGGTTTTAAATATTGGTGCAAAGTTTTAAAATTGAAATATAGATTTATAAGAAAGGACGGATGTGTAAAAATACGTTTTGTAATGGTTTTATCATATTAATTTTGTAAAAAAATCGTATATTTTGGAAAGATGCTCGAAATTCGGTATAGACAGGCCAATCTTCTCAAAACCCCTATTTCCGACATTGTCCAATACCGCTGTGCTAAGTGGATGCCTGCAATAATTGTCAAAATACCAAAAAAGGGAAACCTCACTAGTTGTGATAATTGGAGAGGCATTAGCTTAAAATTATTTTCTTATTGTTAAAAGATTTGAACTAATAACTATTTTAGATATGCGTAAACCTATTTGGATTATATTTCGATTATTTTCCGCGAAATTCTATCTTTTGACGAAAATTTCTATTTCTAAGTTTGTCATTTTGTCTCTTTTTCTCTAATGATGCAATAAAGAAAAATCTCAATAAAAAGTAGAAGTGCATATTTTTAAAAATTAAATTAAATCCAAGAGAAATAATGTCCTAAATTTTCAAAATAGTAAGATTAGTACACATTTCAAAATCTTGCATTCCCTCTCAGTTCGTCACTGTTTAATATTTTAAATTTTAAGGGGGTAAAAAAGTAGTCTCAAAAAAGAAAAAGAAAAAAAAGAAAGCTTTTTCCTTCAACAGTTTACATGATAGAGAAGACGATGAAAATGTATCCATGTCAACACAAGATTATAGGCCCAAATGAAGTGTAAGGACTTGCGTCGAGAGAAAAAGAAGAAGCTGTCATTTCAACGCAAGAGCATGGGCCCGAATGAGGTCCATGAGCTTGTTCCAAAAGAAGGCGAAAGAGAAGCTGCCATGTCGACACAAGAGCATGGACGTAAATGAGGCCCATGGACTTGTGTCGACAGTGAAGACGTGTGAGAAATTATCTCGATGCAAAAGCATGAACCCAAATAAGGCCCATAAGACTCATGAACTAGTGTCAGGAGGAGACAACGGAGATTCAGCCACTTCAACATAAGATCATGTGCCCAAATTAAGCCCTGGACTTAAGTCGACAGTGAATATGAGCGAGAAGAAGAGATCTCAACGCAAGAGTATGGGCCCAAATGAAGTCCAAGGACTTGCGTTGAGAGAAAAAGACGAAGAAGCTGTCATTCTAACGCAAAAGCATGGGTCCGAATGAGGTCCATGGACTAGCGTCAAAAGAAGACAAAGGAGAAACTGCCATGTCGAAGCAAGACCATGAGTAAAAATGAGGTCCATTAACTTGCGTCGAGAAAAGACTAAGTAGAAGCTACAATGTCAACAGAAGTGCATGAGCCCAAATGAATCCCATGGATTTGTGTCGAAAGAAGGCGAAAACGAAGCTGCCATGTCAACGCAAGTGCATGGTGCATCCAATGGATTTGCGTCGAGAGAAGACGGAAGAGAAAATGCAATTTCGACGCAAAATCATGGCCCTTAATAAGGCCCTCGAGCTAGCGTTAGAAGGAAACAAAGGAGAAGCTTCAGCGTTGACGCAAGAGCGTGAGCTCAAATGAAATCCATGAACTTGCGTTGAGAGAATACGAAGGCGTAGCTACCATGTCGACGCATAACACATGGGCCATAATGGGGTCCACGAACTTGTATCAAAAGAAGACTGAGAATCTGCCATGACGACGCAAGAGCTTGGGCCCAAATGAAGCCCATGGACCTGCGTCTAGAGAAGACGTAAGATAGCAGCAATGTCGACACAAGAGTATGGTCCAAAATAAGGTCTATAGGCTTGTGTCGAGAGGAAACGACAGAGAACAGCTTTAAAACAAGACAAATTTAAAGAAAAGTGTATTCATCTTAGTTCTCAAAAATATTTTTACCAAACTCACTTAATTTCATAATTTTAAGACTCTTACTTTTGAAATGAGAGGCGAATAGTAAGCAAATAACTGTAAATTTATGAAATTATAAACGTTGTCCAAAAGCCTTATAAACTAAGCTTCTTTTTTGTTTTTAAAACGTAGTTCAGTTAACAATATCAAATTTAAGTTTAAAGATATACATTTAATATCAACTAGGGGGCTTCGCCCCCTGCTCGCTAACGCTCGCCAACCCCCAAACACCTCGCTGCGCTCGGATTGAGCGGCCTTGCCGCTCGAATTTGTGGTTAAAACATCTTGCTGCCCTCAAATAGGTTTGCCAGCCATAAAAAATGTAACCAAATTTTTATAACTTTAATGTAAGGCCTAATAGAGAAAACACCCAAATTGCAAGTTTCATAATAGAAAGTTAAATATACTATCCGCCAACATTCTGATTTTAAACTTCATTAGTTATGCCCTTACATTGAAGTCCAATATCTTTTATTTATTCTGATAAGTCGCCCGTTAGAGAACGACGTCCAACGCGAGGCATTTTCTGGATAGAAATACTTCAAAATAATAATTACTCTAATACAAAAATGCTTCAGAAAAACAGAAAAAATCTACTTTGAAACGAAGAGTTTAAAAAGAGCTTTAAAATTAGCAACGGGTTTGTTGTTTACATACGTAAGGATAGCTTTAAAATTAGCAACGGTTGGTTGGTTGGTTGGTTGAACCCCCGAGCAGCTGGTTTGTTTACTTAAGGATGTTGCCATTCTTATATTCAAAATCATTGAGGCTTTGTAGTAGCTTAATGATGAAAAATATTGAAATTTAACTAATTAATAAAGTGTTAATAAATTATTTTGGCACGTTTTGGCAAATCTACAGCTTATTTCCTTTAAAATGACACCTTGATCATTGAAATTGGTTGAGTAGTTTAGGCGGACGGACTAACCCCAAAAACCGTATTGCCTATTAAATATATAGATGTTATCGAAGAACGTACGTTCAAACAAATTATTATAGTGTTTAAACTTTTTTTTTTAAATTATTTTTGAAATTATATGTTGGAATTTAAAAATCACGGTGTATAAATAGTGATACATTTTCAAAGATTGTGAAGTTTCTCTTTTAATTTTTAAGAATTAAAATCTTCGTAACTAAGCCGCATTTGGAAAAATTCTACAAATCAGCTGACTATAAAGTCTAAGCTCATCTTCGTTAAAAAAAATTAATTTTTTCATTTTTAAATTGTTGTCAACCGCTTTCTGTGCAAATGGTTCCGTGCATAAAATCTATTTAAAGATAAATTGCGATTAACTGGATCTATAGAAGTGGGGTTGCCAGATGCTCAAAAAATTATTGGCACAAGGTTTAGTTTATTACTTTTATAAGTGGTGAATTACTTTCTTAAAGAAAAAATTACTTTTTTAAAAAAGAAAAAGAATAGTTTACTCTAAGAAATAAAGAAAACAGTGCTGTAATTTTAAAAAACTAAATTAATAAAGAAAACAATCTATGCACTGAATTTGCAAGTATTCAAACTTTTTTACCCGGAATTTGCTTTTGTGTAACTATTACTATCCTTAGAACTTATTCCGTATAGTAAAAAGCAAAAAAAAATTTAGGCGTCAAAGACAGGGAAACAAAGAGTGATGCGTTTTTCTTTTTTATAAGAGAGTAAAGAAGTAGTTTCTTAGTGATACTAAAAGAAAACTTTTAAAGCAGATGATGTGGGAGAAAACACCTTTCAGAAGTATGGGCGTGAATTTGGGTTACTCTTAAAGAAAGAAACACAAAGGAACATGGCTTCTTTTTTTTTCTTTTTTTTTCACCTTTAACTCTATTTTCAGGGATTTAAAAAAGATTTACAGGCAAAAAGTTATTTCATTGTAGTCGTCCTTCAGGGGATTTCTTTATAAAAAATAATTTGAAAGATAGTGTTATTTAGGTATTCTTTCTAGTGCAATTTCAAAGGCAATCCATTTTTGTTTGTTTGAAGGTATTTAATTCCGTAAAATAGGGTGAATATGAACAGCGAAGCGAATCGGAACGAAACTTCATGAAATTATAAATAAATTATTATTTCCTAAAAATAAAGCAGTTATATTATATATATTATTTGGCTAACATGTTTGGAATCTTGGGACATATGTTTTGTAGAGTTTTCAACCCTGTTCTTTTTTTTTTTTTTTTTTTTTTTTTTTTTTTTAAATTCTGAAACAGTGTGCATACAATTCAGTGAGTTTTAACCTTCCCAAAACTTATCCCAAAATTACTAACATGTACAATACGCAAAAAAAAATCCGAGCGATGGCTATATCTTCGGTTCTAATTATCGTAGAATCTTGTGGTTTGCACCACAATATTTTGTTTACAATTTTCTACATGTCCGGTGAAAAAAAAAATAATCTTAGGGGTCTGTGTACCAAGTGAATTTAACTCTGTCTTTAAGAATTTCAATACGAACCCCTATTTTTTATGTTTTTATTCAATTTAGAATACTTTGTTTACCCTAAATACCATATTTCAGTTCATTCTGTTGAGAAACACGTCACTTATGAACGGGTGAAAAATTTTTAGCTCGCCGAAAAATCCGAACGTTGCTTCAAACTTAATCTATTTACACGGTCCCTTAGCTAGAGCTTTTTTACATTTTTGGTGAAATATCGAGAACCAAAAGGCAAAGAGGAATGAAAAAAATTCTGGAGGGTTTTTCAACCATGATAATTCTAATGGAAGCAAAAAAATACATGTTTCTATTTTTAAAAAAAAATTAACTTGTTTTATTAATTAATAATTAATTATTAAAAAACTATTTAATACAAAAGTTGCATGTTATTTATGTTTGGCCTTTTATAAACTATCGTTTGAAACAAAAATTGCTAAAATATATTAACTATTTATGAATTTATGGCCAAAAAAAAAAAAAAAAATATTTTTACAATTAATTTGCCATTTTTTTTTACATCATTGAAAGTACTAACCACTCATTGCAAAATTATGAAATTTGGTATTTAGACGGGGTGATTTTTTTTTTTTTTTTTTTTTTTTTTTTCCTTCTTGGATTCTAAATCTAAATATGGTACAATATTATGGAGTTGGCATTGAAATATTTAAAGTTTGGTTTAGTTTTAATAAACGACCCTTCATGATGATTTTTTTTTTATACATTTAATAAAAACCTTCCGCGATTTACAACGGTACTTGACTTTTGTTATTTCATTAATTAGAATACAAGATATAGCCATCGTTCGGATTTTTTTTTTTTTTTTTTTTGCATACTGTTCCTGTTATAGACTTAACTAATATATTTTTAGATAAGTATAAACGTCCACAACCGAATACCATACTCAATTTAACTTGGTTTTTTTTAAAAAAAAACTATTTTATGAATTTTTATGCTTTGCCTCATTTTAATTTTGAATTTTGCGGAGTGAATCGGATCACAAGAAAAGTGCTCTTAAAAAGCAGTTTTTGACAAGATTATGTTTCACACAAGATTCAGAGACTTGAGAAGGGTATAAGTACTCCTATCAAGACAATAATCAAAATAGCAGACTTGAATTATAAATGTCAGTAGACGAGCTTGGTTTTCGAATCGCAGAAAACCCAGTTGTTCCAGTAGTTTTACATATGTATGAAGACTATATGTGAGCAAAGTTTTACACCGACAAGATTTTTGCTGTAAAAGCGAGTTTTACAAAAAAACATCCAGGAATGAAGAGATTTTCTAAAACAAACAAGGATGCTTTTCTTCTTTCTCAAGATATTTTAGGGAACTGGCAGTCATACGGAAGGCAAACATAAAGTAGATTGAAAATTTTATTATTAAGGTTAAAGACTATTTGGATAATCTTGTTTTGCATTAGGTTAGGAGAAGAGTTGACACGCTTTCAAAGATATGATTTGTTTTGACAATAATTTTGACAAAAACATTTTTTATCTGTCATATTAAAGGATTTTTTATGATAATTTTGTGTTCCTATTCACCCCAATTCATTATTAATTGTTGTTTTTTTCCACCTTGTAAACGTTTAAGATCAGACATAAATTGCAACGAGAGTTGCGATTCACCTTTTTCTGTGGGGGGAATCGGAACACCATGAAAAAATTCCAAATAAATGCAAGTCATTGTATTTTCAACATTTGTGAGGCTGATCCCCAAAAATGAAGGTAAGACCCAAGTTTCAATGTCAAAAATATGTTCATTAACGATCTTTTTTTAAACCCGATTTTTACCTTGAAAGTTGAAAAGTGTTCCGATTCACCCCATTTTACGGTATATATCGCGATTGGTGATGAAAGAATTCGAACATTTTTCTAAAGTTTTTTCGTGTATTTTTATTCGTTTAATTTTAGATTTTAAGGTCTGTTGATCTTGTCTGAATCAATATTTATCGTTTAAGCTGTGCAAGTAGCAATTATTATTTCGAATGCCAAAACAAGAATAAAACATGAAATTCCGACCTACCTTTTCATTAAGGGATTCAACAGCTTTGATATTTCAAACAGAAACTTTTCGAGGGAATCACAGGTATACGAACCTGAAAAGTTATATCACGATCCTCGAAACCCATGCACCAACAAAAATGAGAAGTCAACAATGCATCTGTATCAATGAAACAAAGAGTCTGTCAGTGATTGGGTTTATAAAAACTAACTTCCAGTATTAGGAGAACTCTGAAATTTTAAACATAAAGTAACATTTGACTGATTAATTTTGCTTCTGAGATCCAAAATGTAAAAGTTAAAATTATAATTACTTTTTTTAAATTTCATTGCAGAAAAAGCAACTGTTTCCTTCATCAGTTCCCGAAACTCTCTCCAATTGGCAGCACTACTATCTTTGCAACTAATGCTTTAATAACGTTTTTTTTTTTTTTTTTTTTTTTTTTTTTGTATTGACAAAGTAAAGCTTAAAAAAATGCCTTTCAGAGTGGAAAGGGGTGGGGCGTTGTATTATTATAGGCAATCCCAAATTTCACCAGAGTGTGTTTGCTTTGTATACAAACCTAGTTTTATTTCGATCTAGATAAAACTTTAAACACTTGATCTTCGAAACTTGAGGAAGGTCACTGTCTGCATTCAGATTTCTAAACACCTCTACCATCATCTACTTTTTCCACCAGCACTAAAGGTGTAAGATTATAACTTTCGATCTAAAGATAAAAATTTTAACCGGATTTTTTTTCTACGAATATCTTGGTGACATCTTGATCCACATACATACACATACACATATATATATATATATATATATATATATATATATATATATATATATATATATATATATATATATATATATATATATATATATATATATATATATATATATATAAAGGACGGGCTTCAATACTCTACTTTAGTTTACATTTTACAATTTAAAAACTGCTCAATAATTTTAACACTAAAGATGCGAAAAAAAGATGTGTTTTTTAGCAATCATTGAAAAACATGATTTTTTCAATGGCAGCTACCTTATGAGCATGAGCGATTTTAGCGAAAACCTTAATGGTAGGTCCCATGGCCGCCACTAACTCTCATACCAAATTTGAACATCGTAGGTCAATTTGTTCGGGAGTTATGCTGACCACAGACACACATTTTTTCTACATCACTTTTTTAAAATCAAGATGTTCCAAAACGTGGAGAAATGAAAAAAAATCGAATTTTTTTTTTTTAACCAAATGCTAGACTTTTATTACCCTACGTATATATACATATGGGTAATTGAAAGTAATAAAAACAGAAATGCACGCACCTAGCTTCTTAGTTTCGAAAATTTAGTAAATTAATAAACAGTCAAATCAAAAGAATGAAGTAACATTTTCTTCTAAGCATGAAATATTAATTTAGAACAGAACGGCTCAGAATTTACTCAGAGCTTAAACTCTCCTCTACGGGGATTCTCGTTAAATGAAAATCAATTGCTTCCATATCTTCAATACTGAAAAAGCATTACCGTCTACGTTGTGTTTAATAGCATTTCCAATAATGCAATGAAACGGCACTTTTTCTTTCCTGTCTGCTACCTTGTTTTAGAACGTTTCTGCAATAGCTTGAGCCCCCAATAGTGCAATTTAAAAAAATATTACAAAAGAGAAAAATTGTCAGTTTTAAATCGTGTCTCCAATACTATTAAATATCTGGAGCTGCTTTTCGAAAGCGTAGCATTCGATATTTGTATAGATTCCGCAGACTTGATCATTTGAAATATTTTAACGTATTTTGAGTTTAGATTCTGGCTGCTTTCCAAAATTTAGCAGATGTCGATCATGAAAAGAGGTTATTTGTTTTTATTATTCAATTAGTATGAAAGGAATGTCCAAGATAAAATTTAGGTGTGTGGAAATCGATTTTTCATCAATGTTTTAACACGGGATAAAGGGGATTTTAGAGGCTTTTGCGTGAATCTTGATACCTTTAAACGGAACTTTTTAAAACTAGAATTTCAAGAAAGTCTATCATCAATATAATGAGTTAAAAAAAATTAACAAAGAATTATTTTTGAAAAGTCTCTTGTAGCTAAAATAATAAATGATTCAAGACCAGTGTTAAATAGTTAAGTTTTTCCCAAAAATTTTACACATAAAAATATATATATAATCTTAGGTAAAAATTGCTTTTTCATATTGACTTTATATAAATATATTATAAAAGTTTTTTTTTTTTTTTTTTACATTTTATATTAACTAGGGGACTCCGCCCGCGGCTCACTAACGCTCGACAACCTCCAAGAATCGCTTCGCAATCAAGTATTTTGATTGGTAACGCTCGCCAAAGCCCGAGCTCGCTAGGCTTGCGGTTTGCTACTAAAAATACCATACTAACTAAAAAAGCGTACGTTAATAAAAGCTTTGTGACATGATCCTGAAAATCACTAAATTATGAATTATTATCCTCAAATTATATAGCAAATGGTCTTTGCAAACAATAGCATTCTAATCGACCTCGAATAAAACTAAAAACCAACGTTGCCAGATTTTTAGCCATTTTTTACTACTATCAAACAAAAGTATTTTGTTAAATTTTTAATTAATAAAAAAAATACTCTAAATATAACACATTTTTGAAAACTACTCTCTTTAAAATACAACGTGCAAATATGTAAGTGAAAAAGAGGAATATGCATTTTATGTCATTGGCAACTCATGATTTTTAAACAATCAAAGCACATCCATCTTTTTAGAACTTAATGATTGGTCACAAGACCTCATGAGTTGCAGAGATGTTAAATTCATACTATTATATAATTATACTAGCATTGAAAATACTATGTTTGGCAACTCTCCATTAGTTGCTCTTTATATATATATGGGAGCATTAAATGCCTGTCGCTATTTTAAAAATCCTGGTTTTGATTTTTTAATCGAATCCTGAAAATATGATATATATCATGGTATAATTTATTAATAGAAATTTTTTAAATTTTGATATTTTCCCATTGTTTATACAAAAAACAACAACAATCGCTCAATCTTGAAATTGATTTTTTCAAAATTTAATAACTCCAAAACTACACTGAAGTTCAAATAAAAGGCGAAAAGAGTGTTTTAGTAAGATATATACCTCTGTAACTGCAAAAAATTAATTTTCGACAATGGTTAGGTTTCCCTGGAGATGACGGAAGGTGCAACAACAACAAATTCTTCCATATTTTAGTTGTTTATGCAACTAGTTGAGAAAGTAATATTTTTTCAAACGAAGAAAAATGCTTATTTGACGAGTGCATTACCACGAGTCAAATACACTCATGTCCATAAAATAAAGACAATTCAGAATCACACGGAAATCAAACTCTAAAGTAAAAATTTCATCAGTAGAATTATCTCACACATCTTCAAGAATAATATGCAAATTAAGGAAGCCATTAGATGACGCCGATAGTACCTCACAATGCCGAGAGTGTAAGAGAAGTGTATATAAGGAATGGTAGTAAAGAAGTAAAATTGTTCACAAGCGTTCTGTAAGCCACTCAGTGCCACAACCGAAAAGTTATGGCACACAGAACGCATGTCGATGATTTTTTATGTTGTAGAATCATCGGTCGCTTGGAATGTGGGCGTACTCAGACAGAAGTATCAGAGGAACTTGGAATCGCCCTAAGTGTCATCTCTAGACTTTGGCAACGATTCCAAAATGATGGAAATGTCAGTAGACGTTACAACAGAGATCGCCTCCGAGTTATAAAGCCGAATGACGATCGGTATTTGGCAGTAACTGCAAAAAGAAGCAGACGGAGCACAGCATCAGACCTTTCTCGTCAGCTATCTTCAGCCAGGGTACGACAGTTTCAAGGAAAGTCGTGTACAGAATTTGGAACATGTTTGGTCTATATGTTAGCAGGGTGTGTTCCTCTGTCGGCAACTCACTGTTGCCAGCGGTTAGCCTGAAGTAGAGAACATGCAATGTGGACATCGTCACAGTGGGCTTGTGTGACCTTTTCAAACGAGTCCAGGGTTAGCTTGCACTCTGATTCACGGCGGAAGTTCATATGGAGAACGCCAGGTACCTACTACCACCAAGACAATATCATTGAACGATACCTTTAGGGTGGTGCAGGGTTGCAGGAATTATACTGTGCTCCGGAACAGATCTACACGTTCAAATTGGAACCATGACAGGCCAAATTTATAGGGAGATCACTCTAGAACAACATATACGTTTGTTTAGGCGTGCCATGGGTACAGAACTTACTTTTATTAATGACAAAGGCAGTCCTCACCCAGCAAACGTTGTAAACGAATGCCTTAAAGCTGAGGATATCACCCATATGGAATTGCCAGCATTCTCACCCGACTGGAAGCCGATAGAGCATGTGTGGGACATGCTTGGCCGACGAGTTGAAGCCCGTCAACCCTCTCCTACATGTGTACCGGAACTTCAGAGAACATTGCTTCCCGAGTGGAATGATCCCCAAGATCAGCTCGATAATTTGATACTCAGCATGCCTAGGTGTTGTACGGACTCTATTTCATCGTCTGAGAAACATACAATGTATTAACCATCATACTAACCATGTCATGTTAAGTTTTTGTAAAATAGATATTTTTTATACTTGCTCCAGTGAGCAAAAGTCGCAGTTTTTATGAATGGTATCATACATATATTTTCTGTTCTTTATTTTTTGTTTCATAAATGAGCTTTATGAATAAGTTACGTTTGTTTTGTTTCTGTACCTTCATTTATCAGAGTTGCGAGCTGGCACTATCTTTAATTTATGGACATGAGTGTAATTTACTGAGTTTGAAAAAGTATTTTCGCTCGTGTTGCAAACAGTTTTTTACAATCTCGTGCAAAAAATATTTTTAATACATATATTTGTACCTAGACACTAGTGGTCACTTTTGTCTAGTGGTTAGCTTGTCTTCTGATCTAGTAGTCCCTGGTTCGAATCCCCGTTCATGCACATCGCTACAAATTTCTTCTGAAACTATGTCATTTCTATACTGAGACCATATAATATTCGATGAAGTATTTTCTCGCACTAGTGCGATATAAAGTCACTTTACCGCTCTCCTCACGATAAAGTCTTACTTTCGCCATAATTTCTGATTAAAATAAGATTAATTGTCCACACTTTATTATAAAAGAATTAAATTATTTATATATTTTTATTTCAAACCTTACAAGTTTTTACAAACTTAAAAGAACTAGTCTACATTTATACACACAAGGTTTGATTTTTAAAGACATAGATAGGTGCATTGTCCTGTAATCAGGGCCCGATTTAGAAATTTTTTTACTGTAGGCCCAACATTCAGAGAGGAGCTCCCAATAGCAAATATTTATTTCCTTACGTCCCAATATTACCAGATCAAGCTATATTCGTTAAGACTAACTTTTTACAATTAAAACTCATAGTTTACTTTCACACGATTTTTTTGTTATAATTAATATGATCTTGATTTCCTCAAAACTTTTTAATTAATCAAGACCCCCCCCCCCCCCCTTCATGAACACTGATTTTAAAGCACACTTTCTATTTTAAACTTACATTTTACCACAGGGTCCACAAATTATATAATAATAAAGATTACCTAATTTTATAACAATAATTATAAATAATACAAAGTAACTTTTCCACTGTTTCCACGATCTCACCAAAAAGGATGGTCAAAAAAGTTCACGGAAGAGACTGTAAACCAACCAATCACAAAGACTTTTTCATTTCACAATACTATAAGAAGTTGTATATGGTTGGTTGGTTGGTGAACATCTCTTTACAAGAGGCGGGAGAAGGAGAACAGCGGCGTAAAGCCCTTGTCTCCGTGTACATATGAAGAAGTTGTATATGATTGGCTGAACCGGAAAGATTTGCTTAATTAGGTTTTATTAGGTTAATCTATCTAACTTAACTCTCTGTGACTATAAAAAATATGGAATTTGCAGATGTGTAAAAAAATATTTTTTATTATTTTTGTTCAGTACTTCCCATAAAAAGACCATTATATTTAAAATTTTCAGAACATTTTCAAAATTTGGGGGCTCCCAAAGGCCCGGGCCTAGTGGGCCTAATGGTAAATCAGGCCCTGCCTGTAATAATTGTAAATAAATATTATATTAGTTTTAGATTATAGTAATTTTTAGTTTATATTAATTTTAGATCATAGTATTTTTAGTTTAGATTAGTTTTAAATGATAGTTATTAAATAATAGTTTTAAGATCTAAACTATAAAACAAAGACTCTCTCATTTTTCCATTGAACTTGTTCAAAAACTATACTGTATATGACTGGACTCTTGGTTTCACTGTTTTACTCAATTATACTCCGCCCATAGTGAAAGAAGTTTGTACGGAGATACACAATCACCGGAAAACGATATTGTGAATAGAAATAACAAAAGAGTGTTGTGAAAAAAAGTTCTTTATTAACAGTTCAAATAAATTTATTAAGAAAACTTAAAAATTACCTAATCTATGGCTTCTTCCGCAATGCACTCAGATGCATAAGCTTGGCTTGCTATAAAATATTAAATATCACATGAACATTTCATCCAGGACACAGACGAAATAATTTTATAGTTAAAATAGCACTTTTTACAATCAATAGTTGTACCACTCTGAAACTCATATGGGATATAGCACATTAAAAGTGTCTGGTCTGTTAAAGCATATTTAACCATATTTAACCATTCCGGAAGTGCAATTTTTAGATGTCAAAATACGTTATCGAACATCCCCCTGAAATTCTAAGGGAATATAGAGAATGACCAATCGAACAAAAGTCACTTAGTCTGCTGAACAGCATTTGGCAGGAAATATCAGGTAGACAATTCCCAGAAGTGTCATTTTACTTAATCGATTCCAAAAAGGTAATCGAACATCATTCTGAAACGCATATGGAATGTAGAGAAACAAAAATTTAATAAGAATCACTTGATCTACAGAATTGCATTTGACCAAAGGAGCCCGGCAATCCAAATGAATGTCATTCAAAATTGTTTATAGAAGGTCAACTAACTAATTTAAGTTTGGTTTGATTTGGAAGTTCTGTCTATTTCTGCCACTCTTATGAAGGGCTTAACACAGTCATATATGTCTCGTAATTTTGAGCATCTAGATGAATACGAGATCGAAATCTTCCAGTGTAAACATCTCTCTCCGACCCCACCCACCACACCAGCGAGAGGATATTGGGACCACGACAAATTTAATATGCCCCAGACCCCATAGGTACACACCGATCTATAGCCGCGACCAAGGACCGAACAACTCATGAGCTTCTGATCATGAACTCGTTACTCTAGCCACCGAGCTAATTTATGATTATATTAATGGATGTTCAAACAGCTATTTCCAATGAGAGTTGCATTATAAACTTATAGCCATAAAGCGTATGTAGCAAAATGGAAGCCAAACCTGGGACTCCTAGATCTGTAGGCAGATACTCTACTGCTAGGCAAAAGTAATCACTAACGCCTAGGTGTTTTAGCTGCCTTTTGTACACGAGACCACCACATAGCCCTTTTCCAGTGAGTCGCGAAGAGGGCCTACGATTGAGTTGCTTGCGTGAGAGTTGTGTATGTTGCGTTTGGCAGTGAATCGCCAAAGACGCCATGATGATTGTGTGACAGTCGTGTAGTATTTTTCAGAAGGCACCGATAGATGGCAGCATGGTTCACTTGTCTGGTAGTCACCAATAAAGCGTTGTAGCTAACGAGAGTCGAACCAGGGACTCCTAGATCTGTAGACAGATACTCTACTGCTAGGCAAAAGTAATCACTAGGGCCTAGGTGTTATATCTGTCTTTTGTACACTGGACTACCACAGCCATAACTATCATAACTTGCAAAATAATGAGAAATATATTTTGTTAGGCAACTCTAATTCTGGTTTTTCAATAATTATTATCCATTAACTTACGTCATTCATGACGATAATAACCTTTCTTGCAAGAATGGCACCAGTTTCGAAAAGCACAGAATTTTTGGTGATAAAGCAAGCCATACCAGACGATATGGTTACTTATAGAAACATGAAGAACGGCAAGTTGCCACAAAAAATACAATCCTATCCTTATTATTCGGCAAGTTATAGCAAGCAGTTTGTAATTCACTTCATAGGAAGTCATTTTTTTAACACTTCTCGACCAACTTTTTCTGACAGATAAGAACGTCATATTTTTCTACATTCTATGTCAGAATAGTGTTCAATGGTTTGTCAGACATTTCTGGCCAAATTTCAGTTCACCAGATCAAGTAATTCTTTTCTTCGAATGGCGATTCTAAATATTTCATTGAATTATTATGACAAATTTTGGTATTATCTAAAATTTGCACTTCTGTAATGGTCTGCTCAAGACCAATGGCTGAAAGACCATGTTTTTTTGTTTGTTTTTTCATTGGTGCTTCTCAACAAATTTCAAAATGATGTTCAATCATTTAACCTGGCACTGAAAATTGCACTTTCAAACTCATCTGTCAGATACTATAACCTAAATGCAGAAACCATTATTATTTAATTGGCGTTGCTGGCATTCCCTGTAAATTTAAGAATGAAGTTCGATAATGTAGTTTAGCACCTAAAAAGTAAATACCTCATTTCCAGGATGGTCTGCCAAACCTAATGTCGTTTTGCAGACCAAATGATAGTTGTTCAATGGGTGTTTCTATACATTTCCTGGGAGTTTCAAAAGGATGTACGATGAGAAACCTTGTCACTTAAAAATTGTACTTCCATTTAAGATTTTAGAAGCTACAAGCCAAATGTGTTTTGGCAGACTACAATATCATTGCTCCACTAGTATTTCTCTGCATTCCATATGCATTTCAGAATGATAGTGGATGAAGTACACTGGTGTCCAAAAGTTAAGCATAAATTGTAAAATGCGAAAAACATGGAGTAAATATTCGTAAAATTATTCCAAATTTCTTCCGGATATTAATTGGGTGAAGAAGAAACATTGGGTTTATGCAAAACTTTTCAGTCGACTACGTCCTACGTGAAACACCTGCGCATGTCGGAACGCAGAGAAACCGATTCAAGCAGCATAGGCAGTTCGGACAACTTTCGGGCAACTGTTGTGCGAAAGAGCGTTGTTAACCATCAAACAAGGTGAATGATGGCACAAAGACGCCAATTGGACATGTTTGCGAAAGGAAGAATCGTTGGAATGCTGGAATCCGGACGATCACAAACCGAAGTGTCTCGAATTCTGAATGTGAACCAGTCTGTGATCTCAAGACTGTGGCAGTGGTTTCAAAGAACGGGAGATGTTACCCGACAACCAGTATCAGGTCGACCAAGAGTCATAACCCCTCGCCAAGACCGATATCTGGTAATAAGTGCGCGACGTCAGAGGAGCAGTACTGCCACATCACTGGGTTCGGCGCTCACAGTCGCCACAGGAATACGAATTTCGAGACAAACTATTTACAGGAGACTCAATCAAGCTGGCCTGTATGCCAGAAGACCAGCAGTTTGCGTTCCCCTCACGTCTGCTCAGAAACGCGCTCGTTTGAACTGGAGTTTGAAACATCAACATTGGAGTGTGGGAGAGTGGGCCAATGTGATGTTCAGTGACGAGTCCCGGTTTAGTCTGACTAGTGATTCTCGTCGGGTAACGATATGGAGAGAACGTGGAACACGTTTTGAACCAAGAAATATATCGGAAAGACATCATTTTTCATCAAGGGGAGTAATGGTATGGGCAGGCATCATGATGGACGGCTGTACAGACCTCCATTTCTTTGACACGGGGTCTGTGACTGGTCAAAGATACAGAGACGAAGTTCTTGAGCCTTATGTTCGCTTGTTTCGAGGTGCTGTCGGTCCTAACTTCATATTCATGGATGATAATGCGCTATGTCACCGAGCGGTGCTGGTTGATGACTTCCTTGAAACGGAAAAAATCCAGCGCATGTCGTGGCCGGCCAACTCCCCTGATTTAAATCCTATCGAGCATGTATGGGATATGCTCGGGAGACAAATTGCAGCCCTTTCGCACCCACCAAACTCCGTTACAGAACTGAAGAGAACTCTTCAAGAAGCTTGGAACCATTTGAGCCCACAACTCATTCATCATCTTTTAGTAAGTATGGTAAATCGCTGTGCAGCGTGCCTAGATGTCAGAAGTGACCACACGCCTTATTAAACTGCAGCATCAGTATTTTATTTAATGTTTTCTTTCATTTATTCTTTAAAGTGTGAACCCTTGCTATTCTCAATTTCTTTCAAACTGCTACTTTGGATAATAAAATTAATTATTATCGTTCTTTTGATTTGCTTCCTTATTTTATAACTATTTTACACTCGCATATCACGTTTCCCTCCATTCTGATGTACAGTTCCTTTTTTATTCACATAATTATCAATTATGCTTAACTTTTGGACACCAGTGTATTTACACTTGCAGCCAACCTATATGAATATTGTACTCCAATAAAGGGAAGAAAAATTGAATTCGATCAATAACTTCTGAAAGATTTCATTGGCACGGCGTCGCAGGATTGCTGTATGTAGAATTTAAAATTCATTATATAATTAGTTTAACAATAATAATGTTGTTTCAATGTTTTTTTATTAATAAGCAATTTATTCCACATATTTTGTGATGTAAACAATTAAAAAAATTATCTTTTAAGGCTACGAAATAATTTTTCATATATTTTATTTTTACATGCTTTTTAAAGAATACATTTTTAAAAAAATATGCTTGTGAATAGTTGTTTTACAATTCCTTAATGAATATAAATTAAAATAATTTCATATTTACTATTAAATTCAGACGATTCTCTACTACTGAATTGAAAAGAACACAAGGTCAAATGTCCCAAATATACAACAAGAGTGTTAATTATGCAATAAGATGTCACAGCTAACAGCTCATTAAAAAGTTTAGTGGGAGGGGGGGAATGAAATTTGAGTTTATGATTGGCTAACAGAATTCATAATTCAAATTTAGTTTTAAAAATATTGTTGTGCTCAGTTGTAAGTTTTGATTACTGAACTGATGATAGAAACAACTAATTCCCAAATAATATTAAGCATAAGATCTACACCAATAAACTGACCACGATAGAGCGCCTCAATTCTTCAAAATGTAATGCAACGTCCAGTTTGTAAACACAAGTGATAATATATTACTATATCTATGCTAACCACAAAATTAAAAGATGTCTTTGAAACAATGTCCTTTACATCATTAAATATTTAGACCTATGAAAAGTAAGAACATAGAATGTAATATAATAATAATTGCAATATTTTTATTAGTAAGCAATTTGTTATTTTTTAAGCGATTAAATTAATTTTTAGTATTTCTTCATATTCCTTGTATATGTGATTTAGAACCGCACAAAATGAAGTTAGAACTGCACCTTTCATTTATAATTTCATGTAAAAAAAACACTGATCTAAAAAAGTAAAGCATTTAGAGAAAAACTGATTTCATATTTAGATTCAGAGCCTCAAATATAGCTAGAACCAATTTTAGAATCCTAGACACCAAAAAACATTCTTTTCTCTCTTAGGCTTGATTTATTGTCTTGATAAGAAATAAAAAAAAGTATGCACAAGAGATTAAAAAAAAAATAATAATAATAATAATAATATCTTAAAGATTTTTTTTAATCAACATTTTTAAGTGTACTAATTTTGGTGTATAAAATGAAACTTTTTTCTAACACTAATGCAAAAAATGTGACTTGCCAAATACAAACACCCTTAAAATACAAGACTATAAATACAATTCTATACTGTTCATAGTTTTGTCGATATCAGATAAGTGTAAATTTTAATTATATAAAGGGGAAATTTTGAATATTATGAAATAAACGTTATACTTACCTCAGCAATAGCTACTTTTTGCTTCCATTGTTTAATGCTTCGCTTCAAGGCTGCATTTTTTCTTTTGACCATAGCATATTCCACAACTTCAGGTAAGTCATGCCGACGAGGATCAAGTTTTATTTTTCGCATGGCAGCATTTAATTCTTTTATTTTCTGCAAAACAATTCCTTATAAATAAAGAATCAATATTCAACATATCCATGATGTAATAAAATACTTCCTTCAAACTATGTAATTTAAAATGTTCTCTAATATTACAAGAAACCTTAACAATATAAATTTTTCAAAAACTATCCTATACCTCTTCAAATTTGTCTCAGTTTCTTATTTTAGCACTTCGTGTTTATAAAAAACATCTCCTAAAACCTGAAGCTTTGTTGCATCCCAATGTCTTACACATTATTGGCATTACAAATAAATGTAGGTATAGGGATTAAAATCTATCAGACTTTTATATTTTTTTAAGTAAAATAAAGAACAAATTATTCAATAAAAATATATGTTGTACCAATTGTATGTTAAATGTTTCATTAATAGTTAAAACAAATAAATTATAACATTTATCAATTATTTATTTAGTTAAACTAAAACGAATGGCGACAAGGATGATTAAGAATAAATACAACAGAAGAAAGTCTGAGTTGAAATCAAATCAAGTTTCATAAACGTTGCTGTACATTAATTCTAAGTATTTCTCAAATGCCCTACATTAAGTTACAGCAAAATTTCCAAACAGGAGAGATAAAAGATGCTTTGTTTTTATTTGAACTAAAACAATTAAAATCTTGACATAAAGGTTAAAGAGTTAGATATAATATTGTGCAACAAGAATAAGATAATTTAGATTCAGGATTAAGAAAGGTATAATGGCAAAATGCATTGAACAAATTGACTTACGATGTTCAAATTTGGTGAGCGGGTTATTGGTGGTTATGGGACCTACGATTAAGTTTTTTAGCAAAATCGTGCATGCACATAAAGTAGCTGCCATTGAAAAAATCATGTTTTTCAATGATTGTTAGAAAACGGCTCAAACAATTTTAATCAAAATTGCTGTGATAATGCCTCTTAAGGTGTTCTAAGCATCCCCTCCTCCGAAAATTCAGTAAAAATACTTTAATGTCGTAAAAAGTGTAAAAACAAATGCCTTCAACACAGAGTTCTCTTTGCTTGAGCAAAGCTCATTAACGACCTTTTTTCCTCCTCTCCTCAGCTTCACTTATAAGAAAAAATAATATAAGAATTATAGAAAAGTATATCGTCATGCCAAACTGGTCATTTTTTCTAAAAACGGTAAATGACACAAGTCCACATCAGTATTATAGTGTAATTGAAAGTTTTGCAATGCTCCACACCCCTAGTTTTATAAAATATTGTAGGCCTCTTCAAGTATATAAATATTTTACTACTAAGCTAAATACCATTGTATATTTTCTATCATTTGCTTTTATATTTATAATTATTAAAAAAAAAAAAAAATGAGAGTTAAAAAAATTAGGACATTTAAAATTTATTAAAGAAATCATAAAATGGATAAATTATACTGACTGAAAAAATTAACTTTTACAAGTACCTGATCATTACGTGCCTTTTCCGATATAATAACTTTTTTCATATTTTCTTTTTTGGAGACTGCTGATTGAATCTGTTGCATACTCATTTGTTCCTTAACTAAAGATTTCTGGAAGAAAAAAAGCTCTCATTATAAGTAACCATATTTTTGAATAGAAAAATCATTCAAATTATCATAGAAATCAGTCACAAACTGATTTTAAGTGCACCTATTGCCATATAAAATATGCTTAAGATGTATTGTCAACCTGTCATTGTACCACAGTTTTTATGCTTCATTAATTGAACCACAATATCTAACAAAGTAACAACCAAGAATATCAACACAATAGCCATAAGAGATTGTTAATAACATTTAAAGGGAATATAACTACACCTGATCATTACGTGATCATATACCTGACACACCATCATGCAAATATCAAATTACTCGAGTGATTTGCAAAACTTATAGCATTGCCAAGGGTATTCTTCTTTCTTTTACTACACTTAAAAAAAGAAATTACATACTACCTTATAAAACTTTTTAAAAATAAATAATAAAAATGCAAGTTATTTTCCCTTAAAATTTAGTATTAAACCTTTTATTACTGTGTTTATGCTTGGTAAAAAATTTCATAACTTTTAAAGCAACACTTTGACAAACATTATTGTTAAAATAGGGTTTTGGTCTAAGAAATAAGTAAAAGTTAATAATCCCCCCTAAAAATTAAATTGTACGACAAATTCATTCCGCTAATATAGTGTTGGCTCTATCTAATAAACCCACTTATGTTTATTAAATTTTCAAAATAATTGCAAAAAACTCCCACAATTTGAAACTCAATATTTTATGTCACATTATGCATCAAACTTTCGACACAACAGATTTTGATCTTCACACCTTTTCCTTCCATAGTCATTAATATCAAAAAAAAATTGTTAAACATTGTTACAAAATATTTTTATCACATTAGAACTGTCTCATATGGTTATAACAGCTTTAAAAAATTGCTTTTTTTTTAGATTAAACTGTCATGATTCCTTTATTTCCCAACAGATTTTTATATATTGTAAAAAGTTAATGCTACATAAATTTAAAAAAAAAAAAAAAAAAATACTGGAAGAGTTTGTAAATATTATAAATTGAGTTAAAATTGGTTTTCATATATGAATATAATGATTAATAATATTGAATAGTTTATTTAAAGATGATATAGGGATATTATAAAAGAAAAATCACAATACAAGCAATACACAAGTGTGATGCTATAATTAAATGCATGTAAGACCTTAAATGAAACATCACAAAGAAAAATTCCTACCCAAATTACTCATAACTAAAATGATATACTTTTAAGGTTCATTCATCTATATAGCTGCATCAATGAATACATATTTCATTAGATTGAATAACATTAAGGTTTAAAATGTTTATGTACTGCAAATTTAGGTACAAAATATGTTAAGGATTTAACTGTTAATATTCATAAAACACATGCACTATGAAACAAAAATGGTAAAAATATTTTTTTTTATAAAAACATACTATTCTAATCAAAATTATAATTTCAATTCCTTTTGATAGTTGACAAAAATGAAACAAAAGTGTTTGTATAAATTTTGGAAAACAAACAAATTGCTTTTAATACAATGTTGCAAGGTTTACATAAAAAAAAATTGTATAATTTGGTTTAGTTTACTTGAAAGAAAAGTGCATATTCAATAAATAATTGGTACTTTACCTTTATTTCAACAACACTATGAGAAATGGAACTGTACTTTGACTTGCACTTTGATAATTGGTTTTTACATAAAAGCAACGATTTGCAGGAATTTTCATATTGAAACTTAGCCTCTTGATATTTTAATGAGTCCAAGGAAGCAAGTCTCTTTTCTTGCTACAAGACAAAATTTGTTAGAAATAATTATTTATTATAACAAACCTAAAATATAAAAATAACAAAAGTAATAAATATTCTTACACTACCAGGAATACTAAATCATAATAATAATCTCTATATATAAAACTGATTGTCTATATGTCTGAACCTCATACAAATCCACAGTTTTACACCTAGAGGTGCAAAATTTGGTGCATAGAAGCTTTAATACATTGAGATTGTAGAGAAAAACTTTGAAATTCTATTGAAAATTGCTTTTATTAAAAATTAATGACATTAAAAAAAAATCTTGGAATGTCATGATATTTTTTTATTACATCAGAATAAAATCAAAAGTTATTTTAATATATCCCCTATTTTCTGATTATTTTTATGCATTATAATTGTCTGTCCAATAAGTGGTTTGAATATTATTGTAATATTTCATTGCATTTACTGTCAATCGATACCGTAAACAAGCTCTGTGTGTGCACGGTTTTAAAGCGTAATATACGTAATACATGAACATGAAGTGTTAGGATGCTTAATGTAAAAAACAGACAATCTTTGGTTTAACAAAAACTATTGGAATTCACCGGATACTTTCAAATCATTTTGACATTTGTAAATTTTTCTGGAAGCTGAATGTAAACAACAAACAATCTTAGGTTTGGCAAAGATTATTGGAATTCACCAAAAAATTTAAATCATTTCAACATTTGTAAATTTTTCTAATGTTAATATTTACCAATTCCTTTATAACCCAGAATATTGCCCTCCCTTTGATTTTTATTTCTAAAGTGTTTTTGTCCTGTACAGGACATCAAGTTCAATGTATCAAGTTTTCATATTATTTAACCTATATTTGAATGCATTTTTGTATTATATATGTTTTACTATTTACACCAGACTATTTTACAATTTACAACAGAAGCGTAGTATTTCATTTGCGATTTTATTTCCTTGATGTTTTATTTTGGTCGTGAGTTAGAAGTTGAAAAGGGGCATCAGGATACTTTTTTCTCTATGTAATAAATATTTTTTAAGAATCCAAAGTTTTACACTACAGATGTAGTATAAGAATTTCTTTCGTGTGATTTTATTTGATGGGTTTTTTTTTTCCGGAAAAATGCAGTTTCTGGCAACAGGTTTTATTTTTTAAGTTACATTTTAATATTAGTATTTTTGTTTTTTTCTTTGTTTTTTTATCAATATTTTAACTTAATTTTATTATTATTTATACTTTAACTTAATTTTATTATTATTTATGCTTTAATTTTATTTTAGTTTTCATGTGTATGCCCTATACTACATTTATTCCACTTTTCGTAAATATAAGTCTATGTCCTTCAATGGGTTCAAAGCAGCACAGGGCCACGCAGCTAGTATATTATATAAGGATATTCAATAATATTGTTCCTACACAAATAGTTGGAATCTAACATAAAAATATTAAATTAACCTTAAAAATCATTAGCAAGTTTAAACAGATAAATATTATATTGATGACCTTATTAATCACAAAAATGATTTGTAATGTTCATGTTTTAAAGCAAATTTCAAGAACTAAAAGAATATGGAAAATTTCTGTTTTTTAAATAATTAATTGCTCTGCAACTAACTAAAAACACATAAACAGAATAATTAAAATTCTATAATTTAATATCTAATTATTAAATGTTTAATCCTGACTTGGATTCTGTGTAGGTTAAGAAAAATAAAAAAAATTGCAATTTGAAAACACACTAACAAAAGACAACATAGCAATAGAAATGTAACAATTTGTAAATTCTTACTTCTTTTATTTGGCTTAATAATTTATTACGCTCCATTATATCACTTTGAATTTGTATTTTACACCTATTAGTCATAGCCATCTAAAAAATGGTGAGTAAAATAATCAATAAAATAAAAAATAAATGTACATATTTGTTTTAATAACAAGAGCTTATTTCATAACTGTGCATAATCTCAACACATTTAACCTCAAATTAATTATAGATCAGCTAAGGTAACTTTAAAATGGAAAGAATGTTATCCACTAACATAAACAACATAATCATTTTGACTTTAAGATAGATAACCACAACAAAATTCAATTAAAGGACTTTAATTAATAGTTTAAAAATAATAATTTTATCCTGATGGTCATATCAAATGTAATAACAATTTCTAGTCAAATCTCTAGAGCACTAAAAAACAAATATTTAGTGAAAAACATCTCAATATTCTTAAGTCGAGTTTTTAAATATGTTTTTTACATGAATAAATACTAAAAAATTTTCTAACAAGACATTTATCTCAAGATATACTTTTTTTTTTTTTTTAAATATGCAAGTTTTTTTCTTACACCCACTTCATTTAAAAGATCAAATAATTACATGTTAAAATGTATTAATGATTCATTTTAGAAATGTACATACAATTCCTTCCTAATAATGTATGCAATAATTGAAAATTATGCTTGTTTTTTATATCTTTAAATATATATATATGTGACAACAACATATATATACACTCATCTACATGAACAGGTGATGTGTAAAGGCTATACTTTTCTGCAGCACAAGAAAAGTTTAATATTTCTGGAAACTTAAAGCTAGAGTGGCACTATTTAAAGGCGTAAGCAATTAAAATTACCCTCCTAAATTATAAAGAGATGCAGACTATAATATGCATTCATTTAATCTTTGAATGAGTAAAAGTGTTATGTGATAAAATTAACTACAACTAAAAACTTACTTTGTTTTTAATGCTGTCAACAAAAAATTTTGCCACTTTTTGTGATATCACTTTTTTCGTAACAGGATGTCTACCACCGAGACACACATTTTTATCAAAGCTCTCCTTTTCTTCCTTCAAAGTTTTCAATGAAATATTCAAAGCTTCTAATTGCAACTAAAAATATAAAAGGTCAATTACAAAATTTAACTTATGTGCAAATAAACTTTTTATTCCATATAAGCTCTACACTGCATCATAAGTACTAAAGTAGTTTTTAAAAAACATATGGAAACATTTGCAGGATATCTTTGAATAACCACATCATTTTTTCAGGTATTAAGGCACACGCTACTGTGAAAGACCGATATTTGGCAAATGTCTGAAATATTTTGTAAATATCCCTATTTCACACTTAAATTGTATTTTATTACTAACACATATTATATTATGTCAAAATAGGAGAAAACTTAACAGCGCATGTAAATAAACTGCTAAACTTAAAACGAATAGTACATTCTAAATGAGAAAAGAAAATAACAATAATAAACTTATGTGATAATTATATGACAATAATTAATTATGTGATTGAGGTTATGCAATTTCATTTATTACAACAACTGAAACTGTCAATGCCACGTGACCTCAGATGGCAAAACAAAGGATTTGGCATTTTTTTCGCCTCCTTGTCAGACTTCTCGCTGATGGTCTGAATGCATAAGAATATAACCAAATATTCAGTCTTTCACTGACATATTTGGTATGTGTCTACATTTTCCAATTTTGATCTTTCACAGCAACACATATACAGGGTTTTTGCCAAAATAAAATGCCACAAATCTATGACTTTTCATGACTTTCCAAGACTAAAGCAAATAATTTTCCATGACTCAAGAAAACAAATCACAAAAAAAAAAAAAAAATGTAAACACAAGTACGCAAATGTAAGCACAAAACTGTTAATTTCAGTTCTCATATTATGAATTTTTTTTTCACCTATGAGACCTTACTCTTGTGATGTCACAAATTTGGAGTTCAGAAATGTTTTCATTGGCCGCAGTTTTTAACTGTGATCGTTGTTTCCATCAAAACGCAAATAAAAATATAGATGAATTTTGATGAGCCGAATAGCGATCATAGCATTTATGACATCACAGTTATGTGATTTTACTTAAAATGTTTAGAAATTCATGAAATTCACTGTATTTCCATGACTTATAGCCATTTTTTGGCTCAAAATCATGACTTTCCAAAACAAAATTTACCCAATATCCAAATTCATGACTTTCCATGATATTTTCATAAGTGCGGAAAACCTGTATATAACAAATACATTGTGAAGAAAGGTTTTCAGTAGACTAATATTGGATAAGAAGAACTATGCTCCAAAGTTATTATCACGTCATAAAGCAAATTTGCTGTAACTAAAAATCACTTTTTAAAATTATCTTCATTAATGGTTAAATTGATTTTCAAACTAGTATATCAGTTTTAAAAGATTGTTATTTATGATTGGAACAATTACAATGTTTACCAATTAATGAAACTTTAATATCAACAGTCTCTTTTAAAAGATTTTAATAATATTTTATTAAACGCAAATTTGTTGTGAATCTTATCAATAGCTAGTATTTCATGGAGGGAGTGCAATCTTTAAGCATTTAAGTTTATTACAGGAAAAGTCACTTTAATGAAATATTGCGTATTTATCTTCGAGGCAAGTACTTTTAATCTTAACTTATAGACAATTTCGTAATGTAATGCACCATTTAGATTCAATCATGAAATAAAATCACAGGACATGCCTCAAATCTGTGCCCTGAAACAAAAATAATGAGCATCAAGAAATAGTGGAAGAGTTGGTTGGTTGTTTTCAGATTATCTGGCGCCGTCAGCAACACGAGGGCTATAATGCGCCGAAACATTCGTCATTTGACAAGTCAACATACATTTACAAACATCCATGACTAACAAGGGACTCAAACCCGCAACCTCGCGGTCTAGAAGCTAGCACGTTAACCACTATACCGTTTGGTCAGCAAATAGTGGAAGAGAAACGATTTATAAGAGAGTGGAATTCAATAACTTACAGTTGCAATTTCAGGTTTAATTTTGACAACTGTGGTTGATGTTTCACAATCTATACTGTCATTTATTATAATATTATATTAATATAATAATAATAAAATAAAGAAATTTAAATCACCTTCAAGTCTTGCCTTTTGTTCGAGAACGTAGAATTTTCTTGTTCAAAGTTCTTTTCTAATTGAGCTAAACATTTGTCTGCAAAATAACATTTAGCAGGATAGGATAGTAAAGTCTTTCCATCCTCAGAGGAATTTGACTGATCTTCTACCTCCATCATTTCTAAGGCGTTTTTGACGGCTTTGTCCTCCAGTATGAACTCATAAATATAATTTTCTTTTCTTAAATTTGTAGTGGCTTTTCTGTGAAAAAAAAAGGGGTTACACAGTGAACAAATTTGAAAGGCTTCACAAATCGCATATACTTAAAATTAATATTTGGTGACTTTTGATATTGATAGATACTCTTTGTGCTAAAAGATATAATAATTAATTATTTAAGTTTTTCAAAGCTTAACTTTAGAAAAAAAATTAACAAATCAAATGATATTTTCATGCTGCCACATCCTTACTAAATAATAGTTTAAGTAAATACTGCACTACAAAAAAGTAGATTTCATTCTTACTAAAAAAAATATTGCTAAGTAAATGATGAATAACAAACATATTAATATTGTAAAAAGTGCTGGTTTACAAGTTTTAAAAAATGGTGTTTATTCTGCTGTTTAATATTTCTTAATTTGAAGGGAAAAAAACTAGGGTTATTTATCTTTTGGCAAGAGATTTATAAAGAATAAGGGTAATATGAAATGAAAGTATGCAAGCATGATTTTTCAAGTGGACAATTCTCTATTGTATGAACGGTACATTTTGGCTCTATTTCCTACACGTAAACAGATTATAATTTTAAAATTATGATGAATATAGTAGTTACATTTTTGTTTTATATAATATTAGTTTGTTGCAAAGTTACATGGAAAAAGTAATTATTTTAACTATGTTAAATATGCATCTTATAACATCGACAAACAGGACACGGATGAGAGAATTGCCCAAATGATGAATAACAAACTTAATAATAATGATAAAGTGCTGATAATGTTGCAAATTTTAATAAAGAGTGTGTATACAGCTTTTTAATATTTTTTAATTCCAGCATTTTCGCTTGGATCATTCACCCAAATTCAGAAAATATTGTTCCTATAATAAAGAAATGCAATCCACCACCAAGAAAAAGAAAAAATTATGTACAGTAAAATAAAAAAAAAATAAAAAATTTAAACCTTAGCAAAGAACTCCCAACAATATGAGGTAACTTTCATAGGTGATGTCAGGGTGGTTCAAGGAACACACTTTCACCCCCAAGATTTTGAAAATAAAAAAAATTGTGTGGAAGGTGGTATGACGATTCCCTGAAAATAAAAATATGATATATAGGGTTTTAAGAATTCAACGAATACGAAATTCAATACATAACTAATAATTAAAATTTTCTTAAGCTATCCAATTGAAAGGTTAAGAAATTAACTACCCTTGCACCCCCCCCCCCCCCTGAAAATGTGTCCATATAACTTTAAAGATGAAACATAGTGGCATTTTGAGTTTTTTGGTACTAGACGAGCGCCATACTGCAACAAAGCACTGCTACATCAATGTCTCATAAATTATTTTACGAAAAGGTTAGTCTTCTAAATGAAATTGTTTTACATATTGATTTTGAATAAGAGGAAAAAAAGCAGTTAAAATTCAGAGTCAGGTTACATAATACCATGCCAAATTACGGTAACCATAAGCAGTTCACTTGTCATTAAAAAAATTTACAGGGCTGCCATTTTTTGGCAAACCTAGACGTAGAACCCGTACCGGACTTGGAATTTATACCAAAAAAACTAGCAATTGAGATCTTACAATTGACCATATAGAAAAATAATAAAAAAGGCTGCGATAGAGGTATAAAAAGTATCATATAAACATCTCATTCACATGAAACGTCACTAAACTTGCCAAGAGTTAAGAGAGAGTACCTTAAAAGAAGTTAAAGAGATCCATAAAATAATAATATACCAAAAGGCATGTCTTCTCTGCAACGAAGAATCTTATAAATCTTTTGAAATGATGTATATATTTTTTTGGGTAACACTTACATAATTTCGTTTAGCAACGACGATAAAACTTCTTCTGAAAACTCATTTAAAAATTGAAATAGATTTGCTTCATCTGTTTCCTGCAGACTATCAAATGTTAAGAGTTCTGCATTTTCAATTTGGTTTAATTCAGCCTCAGGTTCATCTATCTCTTTATTAGTCTGGATATGTATATCCTCAGGTTTCCTATCCATTAATTCCGATTCCATTTTTATATTCTTTTCAATACTCGGAATCAACATCAAAACTCTTTTCACTATAAAAAAAATAACATAACAAACAAACTACACGACGTCGTTGTCAAGGTAACTTAACGGAAGTGACGTCATTACTTGCTCCGTGACGTCGACATTCGTGATGTGTTATGATGATTCTTCAAAACAAAACTTGTCAGCAATTATAAAGATGTAACTGTAATTTTATGGAGCTTTTGATTTTAGCTTGAAACTTTTCAATACCTTCTCAACTGCAAGTTATCAAACTCAAAAGCTATAGTTTAACTTTAGTTTTTTAATAATCTGTTGAAGAATATTACATCTGTAGGTGGATTGTAAAATGGGTACAACAAGGCAAGTTGGTATGTATTATTTAATTGTCTTAAGAACATATTGTTGTTTTTCGAACGAATTCGGGTTTCTTAATTCTTTTTTGGCTCCTACAGAATTTTTATCGATATTTTGTTCAGTCTTTGTTTGCTCGTTGACTCTTTATAATTACGATACGAATTCAAAATTAAATTAAGGATATGTACTAGAGATTTAAATGTTTGTGGTTGTTTAAAATAGTAAGCAATACTAAATTAATGCATTCTACTTAACATTCTTGCAAGTAGAGGAATTATCCTTTATTGGATTTTTTTTTTGTAATAGTTATAAGCAAGGTTGTATTTAGACATACGCAAAACCAGAGACAAATTTGAATGAAATTGAACCAATAAAAATTTGGAATTTTTCCTTTAAACATGAACAGCAATTTTACCTCAAGATTGTCTTAAAAACATCTGATTAACTGAGTAATCAAAATTTCAAAGGTGAGTACCTTCCATGAGATCCTCAAGACCACAACATTCTTTTTGCATAAAAAATCCAGAATAAACTTTAGACCATTCGCATGTGATGTATTCGTTCAGAATCTCAATTTTATATATTCAGTAATATATTTCAATTTTATTCAATAATCTCAATTTTCTTCTACCGCACTAATTTCGCAATCCTGCCCCCCATCCCCGTCTAGTTAATCCATCAACTAGTCTACTATATAGACATTGGGTGTATCCAATGATATAATAGTACCAAAGTTCAATTGGGTGACAAAGCCAATTTACAATTTATTTAGCCTAAATAATGTTAGACATATATCAGTTTGAAAGTCTCATTAAGTTAGTAGGATTACACAAAATTCAATTGAAAGAGCTTTAGAGTTTAATCGGAAGACTTCTTCCTTAGTAATTCTACAGGAACTTCAATTCTTGGCATCAAATATAGCTGTTGAATGATAACTTTGATATTTAATGGCTAGTTTTCTCTCCAAAGTGTGTCACAAACTCATCAACTTTGTGGTTGTTGCTGTTAAAAACTCAAAATTTGCCTTTTCACTTTCAAATGCCATTAAACTTAACATATTTCAGTCATTAAAGGGTCATTTACATGTTAATAGTAAAACGGTTAATATGCTCTGACAGAAAATTTAACAGTTTACTACTGTCCTAGAAAGTGCCCCTCTACACGGGGAAAGTAAAATGGTTAAAAGATATATTAAAGATTTTTATTTGTTAATAAATTAAAATTTGCCAGATTAAGAATGGATGGCCTAGAAGCTACCATTTCTCTCAAAAATATATCTGCAGAGTTGAACCAACTTAGTTTTACTGTATTTAGTTCCTCAGTTCTTTTTTCAGAAGTTTTAGAAGCTACAACTTAAAGATATTTCTGCTTATATGTTTATTTTATGCTTTTATTTTATTCCTTAAAAGTGGAATGTCGACTGCGACAATATTCATTGCAATTATATCTTCATAGAGCTTCAAAAGTTCATTGTTTCTCTTAAGTTTTTAGGAATAATCCATCCTTCAAATTTTCCATAAAACTTCATAATTCTGAAAAACTTATAGAAATTTCGATATATTGTTGAAATTCCTTCTCGGTTGCGCCTTTTGTTTTAACTCTGCACTCATTTTAAATACGTTTTCAATACTTTTTCAGTCAATCCATCAAATCAAAAATGGTGCAGATAAAAAGTGGAAGAATTCTGACTGGAAAATTGACTGTCAAAGGTCACACGAGTCTCTTCACGGACAGAGCTGTCTGAAATTTAAAACATGCTCAAATTTACTGTCCAGGCGAATTACTGTCTACCACTAGGAAAAACGGAGGGGATTTTCAGAGTGCACAGCTCTGTCTGTCGGGTACTTACGCTTTTACTGTCCTCGTGTATAAGCCCCTTAAGTTATGCTAAACTGCCCTTGCTTGGTGTCTGGATGTAATACATTGTATTAGAAACAGGTGAAAAGCATCTTTTCAGTGACTGTCACAATTCAACGTATTACAAACTATTAGAGGAACAATAGGTTATATTTTATGTAGATTCTTTTTCACAGTAACTATTTCATCACTAATTGTCCTTGTTTTGATTCTTTTAATAAAACTAACTGAACTTTTCATTAAGTTTGTGTTACACCTATAGAAAAGGGAAAAAATGCAATTTTGATGGGGTATTTTCTAGTTTTTGTTTTATAAAACTTATTGTTCTTTCGGATGGTCTAATATCTTTATTTGTTCAAAGTTGTAAGAAAAGGTTTCGAATTGTTTTATAGAAATTGAATAATTTCCAAGTAAGTTTTAAACTCTGAAAACGTTAGGCCAGTGGCAGTGAATGGGTGTCTAAAATTAAGGAGGGCCCCAGTAAGGAACTAGCTAATTGTAAAATTTTGATAATATTGGTGTCAAAAACACTAAAAATTCAAAAAGTAAATTGTTAAACATTAGCTCTCATAATTTCTGCCACTTTCAGGGATATTGGACATTTTTTTTTTTTTTTTTTAATTAAAAGAGATTTTTATTCTTAAAGTACATTCGCCATTGTTCAAACCTTTGTGCATGCAGATACTTATAAATAGTTAAATCAGAGAAATATTTCTGAAAAGCTAGCAAATTCTTTCTGCGAATCAAAATTTTTCTTTTTTCAATTATGTCACATTTTTTTTTTTTTTTTTTTTTTTCCCCTTACAAGATCTCAAAATTTTGTTTTATTCAAAATCTAACATTATTCTAGAAAAATGTATTCTTTCTCATCATCAGTTAATAAAAGTTTTATTTACCTTCAGTTTGCCTTGGAAAAAAGTATAACAGGAGTAACGGCTCAAAAGAGCCAGTTCAAGCAACAAATAATTTTAAGAACATAAAGTTAAAAAGTTTTAATAGTTTGATTTAAAAAAAAAAAAAATTATTTCATAATGCTTTTTGCACCTTAACCTTTTACTACATCTTCAGACTTGCACATTTTATAATACTAGATACATTAATTTATACAGCGGTGTGACTAAGTAATTTCACTGTGGTTTTGACAGCTGTAAATATATTTTTTTTTTTGGGGGGGGGGGGGGGATTGTTGATTAAAGAATTACACAAATACTTAAATAACATTGCAGTATGTATTCTTTGTGTTGGTCTATTTTATGACAATTGAGGTCTATGTTAAGCCAATTCATTTTCATATCCATTGCTATAGTATTGTTTGCTGTTACTTTAATGCCAAATTTTGTTTTCAGGTGAAGATGCCTTAGAAGCCCAAAATAGAGTTCATGCTGATGAATTAGCAAAGAAAATTTCAAGGCTAAAATCAGTAAGTTAAAAATGTTTAGTATATGACCTAAAATCTATTATCTGGTATAACTGGGACATTAGATTTTTTTGTATATAATATATAATTTTTATAAGGCTATAAAAAATTATGAAATTATATTGATGATGAAAAATCTTTGTGTTTTGGACAGTATTTTTATGTTTTCTGTCAAACTTCTTTAAAAGATAAATTATTAAAAAATTTTAGGAAGTTATGAAGCATATGTTGAGATATCCTTTTATGTTCCTAATGTCTGTGACAGTTTATCATTTCTTAATAAATTAATTGTACTGCTGATTCTATTGCTTCTCTCGCATCCCCAATAGTATAATATTTTTTATGAGTGCAAAAATTTGACCCAAACATTATTATACAAATTAATGAGCCAAGTATAGATTTGTTAAGTTTACACAAGCATATTATAACTGTCTTTTTAAAATTAAAAAAATAATAAGGTAGAGATGGACATTATGCAATCACATGTATTTCTCATTTATACATGCCTAAATAAGTACAGTTTTACATATACATATTTGAATATATTACAAAATAACTGAAAAAGCTTCATATTTTATGGTTCAAATTATTTTTTGTCTTTTTCTTGTAGGTTGCCTATGACATTGAAGTTGAAGCTAAAGATCATAATAGGCTGTTGGATGATGTGGTAATTAACATTTTACTTAATTTTTAAGTTTGAGAACTAAGTTATATTTCTTATATTATATCTAGTTTATATTTGTTGTATAATTTTATACATATATGCTGGTCAAATCGAGTTTGGCCTTAACTTAACCTTAGAATGAACTTTTTTGACCAAAGCAGAACTTTTATTATTTAAAACTATATATTTTTAGGAGAAAATGTTTTTTGTGTAGGATAATTACTTTAGCTAAGTGTCAGCTGATGGTAAATGAGTTTATCCTAAAGAACCTGTGTTAAGTGAAATATTTTTTATTTTTTTTAGTTTTGAGAAAGATACTTATTTGATTTTAAAGCTTCTGTAGTTGCTGAAATGAAAGAAAATGCAATGGTTTAAATCTCTCCTTAATATGAACCATCACCAACATGAAAATCTAAAAAACCATAGATAATTTTATTTATTTTTTCCTTTTTTTTTAAATTGAAAGCTTTTATTTTGAACATGTAGACTTGTTAAAGTGATTTTGATGCCATAATCATGCATAAACCTTGTGAGTATGTGATTATGTGATGCATACTTCCCTGAAAATTTTGCGTGTTCACTGTGAACCGAAGCTTTTAATTGAAAGTTGATTTCACTGCTTTTACATTAAAATGTCTATATTTTGAAGAAATTATTTTGTCAACATATTTATATCATTATCCAGGGTGGCCACAAAATTCAAGAAAAAAGGTCCCTGACAAATTTCTGTAAAATTCCCTGATTTTATGGCAAATTTTTGTTCAAATTTTTCAAACTTTTCCAGATGTGTGATCAAATAGAACATGTATGCTAAAAAGATAGTATGCCAATTTTTAAAAATAGTTTTTACGATAATGAAAAGTTTAAATTATTCCGTAACATTAAACTTCTAACGATTACAACCACAATTCTCCAGCTAAATGGCACCAAAATACGGATGAACGGGGAAACATAACCTTCAGAAAAGAAAAAATGTCCCTGATTTTCTTGAAATTTTAAAAAGTTCCCTGATTTTTTCCAAAATCAGAAAATTCCCTAACATTTCCAAGATTTCCAGGTTCTGTGACCACTTCGTTATCAGTCTGTATGATGAAGATGGAGCTAAAAAAAAGTTTTAAATACCAAACAAAAATTAAATATTTGTGCTATATTTACATCACTTTCAATATTCATATTTTCATTGCAACCAAGCCACAATTCAGACGATGCAGTTTTGTAGGGTATAGAATGTTGCACAACTTTCAATTGAAGTTTAATACTGATCACTACCCTTAAATTTGACATGGATGGTGTAATTTACTGTTTGTGTTTTCATATGTATTTTTAGCAATAATCATTACATTGGCAAAAAGAAGAAAAAAAACAGTGCCTAAAAGGCAATAGGTGATTTTCAATTTTTATTACAATATCCTTTGTTGTAAGTGCAGAGTTAACATTCGCCCTAAAATTCCTAATATTCCTTAAATCTTTTTTTCTCCCTAAAATTGTACTTACATTTTTTGATAATTCTTCAAAAAAAAAAAAAACATTAAAAACCCTAAAAATTCTCTGATTTTCCTTAAAAACCCACGAAAAAATCCCGATATTCTTCCAGATGGGAAAAGTGGATAGTTAAATTGCATGTTAGTTCGACAAAATAGTATCATTGTTTAACTGTTATTTTGCTAAAAAGTTGTTCGACCAATTTTTTTAAACTTGCCAGTGTTATTTTTTTGCCGCTATTGAAAATTTGGAAAGAATATGTCTGTATTAGGAACCTATGTCAGCTTCAAAAGAAATATCCTTAAAATTTTAAGAATTATGCCTAAAATTTTTAGAATTATGTATCTCTAAATTTTTTTTAAAAAAACTCACTTCACCCCCTGTAAGTGAAACAGGATAAACTTTTGATGAGAAATGGTCAAGGAGAAGAAATCTGGGTTTAAGACATTTGTTTTTCAATTTTTTGTGCCTTTATTGAATTTTTACAGGAATTTCGAAGGTGGAGATGTTTAGAGCACCTATAAAGACATTTTGATCCAAAATTGTCACAGCCTTTTCTTGGCTGAAAGTAATAATTATAAAAACCATAAGTGGTTTTCAGAAAATTTAGTAGTTATGAACTCCAAACAATGTATTGAATGTTTTAGAATATTAGTAAAATGAATCAAGGAAGATGGCCAAATAAATATTTTTGTGTATAGGAGATTTCAAAGTGCAAATAAAAATAAATTTTCTCTTATGGAGAGGGTTATAATTTCATGAATTAAAAACTATTGACAACTATTAGACAAAGTATACTTGACAATAGAACACATAATAACAAAAAAAATTACCATTTACTTAAACTGTTATTCTTTTAGTAATGTATATTTATTAATCCTATATTTAATAAAATTAAGTATTGCTTTTGTTTACAATAGGGAAATGAATTTGACAGCAGTGGCGGTTTCTTGTCTGGAAGTTTAAATCGTGTTAACAAGATGATGTTTACTGGTCGAAGTGACAGAAGATTGATGTGCTATGTGGTTTTGGTCACTGTTGGGCTTTTCATTGTATTTTATTACATGGCCCATAAAGTCACAAGATAATCCAAAATGGCGATGGTAAAAAATATACAGTGTACATATAATACCAGTACAGCAAGGAACAAAGAATTACATGTTTCCTATTTGTGGAAGCATTGAAGGATTGTAAATAAAATTATCCCATTTTTAAAAGTGGTTCTTAAAATGTTATTTGCCTTGCGTTTTTTGTTTTATAAATTTAGCTAATTATCAGGGTTTCCTCTATCATTAAAAGTGCTTACTATTTTTTAACTTATTTTCCAGGCTTTGAAAATGCTTTGAGGTCCTTAATTTTTGCAGATATTGTGTGCCCGACTGCAATATGTATAAAAATCCAATTCTGACTTGTTTATCCTTGCGAGACCGCCACTTATCCGCCCTGCACCAGAATTCTCCGACATTTGTATTGTGCATGCATCCACTTGTACATCGTTTGGTTCGTTTAAATTATGCCTTTCTGTCTACATGTTTAATTTTACTTACTGCTGTTTGATGAAACATTGAACAAAAAAAGCCGTCGAAACAAATAGATGCGAGTGTTAGATTTTGGCCCACTCAAGACAGCAAAATTAAGACTTTTTATTTAACATGTTTTTATTGGACATGCTAAAGCTTTGGATTTCCATGGATGGTTCATTTGTGAATTAAAGCTATGTGACTTCATAAAATTTAGCCATTAAACAATTTCCGTCTACTATTGGGCCTTGTCCGTCTACTATTGGTCCGTCTACTATTGGGCCCAATTACTATTGGGCCTTGTCTCCATATTTTAAATAATGCTTTTAACCATGAAGCAGTAGCTTCTGTATAGGTCACTTGTTTCATTTTAAGTTTATTGTATTGGTTATTTAAGAACAGTCCAGCAAGAAGAGATGATTTTATAACTGCTTCTAGTTTTAAAAAATTCTCCATTAAGTTCAACGACATTAGGTAGTTGGGAAATGTGCCTGCAGTGGAAAAAGCTATAGAAGTATGGCCAGATGTTGCAAAATATGTTAAATGTGTTTAGAAGGGTCTTTTGAGAAACCAAAACATGAAATCTTTTGACTACCATCTTTAAAGCTATTAATAATAAATTGGTATTGTTTAAATTTCACTTTCTCTGTTAAAATTGCTTCAACCATTTTTGGAGTTCTATTAAACTGATGCTCCAGTCCTATCTTTCTTAGTTTAAGATGTTCTTAAGTTGATTAAACATTGTGTTGAATACTTCAATATATTTTCTGAGCATCTGAACAAGTTAGGATCTCTATCAAAACTATGTGTTCTTGATTTTACAGACAAAACAAGGTTGTAACAGATTGTACTGGTAAGATTACTTAAGATTTTATTAGAGGAAAATTAGTTAAGACGATGTATGTTAAAAACGAAATATTGGATAAAGATTTGTTACATTTCGGGCAGGAGTGCCAAATATTTGTGATCAAGTTTCTTGAAGCTTTGAAGAAGAAATGCCCTAAAAATTATTTGTTGGTAAGGAATGAAGAAAATGCATGACCTCTGAGTTACAAGAAATCCTTCAGACAAGTGATGCTCTTTCTATGGGATTCATTTTCAATAACATGTTTACTTATTTCCTTTGGAATTTGAAACTTATGATCCTAAAAAAGTTCAGGCTTAATCATTTCTTCAATGTGCATATTAAGAAAAATGAAAAATAATAAAGTAAGTTGAGGAACATAATGGTTATTATGATGACACTATCACATGGACAGGCCTCTGCTGTGCTAAAATTTTTAGGAAACATGCCTTGAGGTACATTAAGATAACCATAAGAATGAGAAAGTCTTGTTGCCTCGGCATGACAGAGGTATTTAACAAATTTGGAAGACTGGCAAAAAGAAAAGACTGGAAGTAAAGCAAAGTAAACAAAAAATCTTGTAAGAAATAAATTTCTTAAACAGAAAATGGTGCGCCTACAAACCAACATTATGCCCATGGAAATGTCTTGTGAAAAACTTTCAGAAGAAGCGGAACCAAACAAAGACGTTCCTCTGAGATTATAAAGTCTAATTCTCTCAGAAAGGCTGTAAAAGAAAAAATATCGAGATAGACGGATGAACTTAAAAGAAATTGAAAACATATTAAATGTAAAATCTGATATTCATTTACAACTTCCATATTCGTTTTTAAAATTTCATTTAATATTTTTACTTTTGTTAATATTACTATGCTTTGATATGTTGACTTCACATACATATTATTAAACATTTCTGTAACTTTTTGTATTAAATATCCTTTATTAAAATTTTATATAAAGACATGATGCCTGAAAACAAATTTTTGAAAGTAATTAAAAAGTCAAATTTTCATTCTGTGATTTCAGTGGGAACCCATTTGGTGTTCAAAGTTTTAGTTAATTAAATTTAAATTAAAAATATATTATATAAATTAAAAATAAATATAATGATATTTGTAGGAAATCAAGAAATCAATTTGCTTCAAAAAAAAAAATTTCCTTTTAGTTTATGTTATTAATTTTTCCCCATTTCTGCCACCATAATATCTATCACTCAAGCTACACTTGGTTGCTATGTTTTGTTTTGAGATGAAAACTTGTATCTTTGTTATTGAGCGCCTTAGTGTCTATATCTCATATTTTGAAAAATCTAAAAACCAACTACTTGAGATTTATTAGCCGTTGCTACACATTTATTGGAGGATTGTGAATAAAGTTTTAAATCTTTAAGATAACACTGATAGGTAATATAAACCCTTTTTTATAATTATATTCTTTACAGGAACACATTTTTACACATAACCTAAACTTTTTCTCACTGGTCTCAATAGCAGGTACAAACAAGTTTTATGATGATCCGTTAATTAGCATGAGTGCCATATTGGCTCTAAATAGTGCAAATTAGATTTAATCCCAAATATTTCCCATACATAGAAAAAAATTAAACCTATCAAACTGGATTTTAATACATAAAATGTTAGATAAATGGTCCTTGATATTGGCTATTAAGGATTTATTCTGCCATCAAGAATTAAAAGTCCCAAATCCCCCCCCCCCCCCCCCAAAAAAATATGCATGTTTTAGCACTTTCTGAGATTAGCCTTTAGGAAATCTTTTTATTTCATTGGATGGCTCCAATTCCTATGTCATACAAATCTATATAATATTAAATATATATATTTTTAGAAGCTAATCGGAAAGTGTTAAAATGTACATTTTTTTAGATTTAGGGCCTTTTATCTTATGATGGCAGTATTGACAATTCTACATTTTACAAACATTACCTGAAAAATGTTACTGAAATTAATATTAACTTTCCTTTTAGTTTGAATATTAGTAAATTTGTTACAAGCTTTATTTGCAAAGAGTTTTGCAAAAAAAAAAGCTTTTTTTTTGTGAATGATTCCTGCTGCCTATTTCTGATGCAATTAAGAGCTAAACACAGCCAAAAATGCCTTTATTTTTAGCTCCAATCAATTTATGAATTCAAAGTGTTATCACAATGTACGAGTGCATGCAGCAGCCATTTTTTCTTGAATGGTGTTCAAATGATAGATTGCAAAAGTGTGAAGTACATGATCCGTCAACAATATGATGGCATATAAACACGCTAAGATTAAATAGATAAAACGTAATGCGTTCAACATATTATGGTTAATCTCCGTTACCATGAATGTCGTCATGCCCGTTGAAGTAGTCCTCTGGGTATGACAAAATATTTCATCATATCCATTAAACAGGTTAAATAATACCAATTGATTGGATGAATTAACCATCTTGTTAATAGTTATAAGAAGAAATTTAAAGTAATTAAATGAAAGTTATAGCTAGAAGTCATTTTACATTCTAAATTTGATTTTAATAACTACTTTTCCAATGGCATGTATAGTATATTTTAGCGTTCCCCACTAACTTTTAGAGACAGGCTGTATGACTTATATTGGAGATTTTCGCGGGCCACAGATTTAAACCGAATACGCCAATACATATTCCACAACATAAAGCATTCTTTAAAACTGAAAAAATATATGGAAATTTTGTATTTTATCTTAATAAAATTACAACTGATATTCGATGATTTTTTTTCAAATAAAAAATAATAAATTCCTTTTTTACGTAAATCAAAGTACGACTAAAAAAGAAGGGAATCTTTTGCTACAATGTGACTTGACCTAATTTTTAATAAATGTATATAAACCATACCTCGAGATTCTTTTGTTTTAGTCTGTGAGATGAAGCGGGCAAAATCGTACAGTTTCTTTTATGACAGTCGATATCCATTGTAGTATATGTCGCAACAATTTTAATAAATCGTCCAAATGGGCGCCAATTAAATTATTCCTGTATTAATTCTTAGGGAAAATCTTACTGAAAGTTTCTTCATCTAGTTTCTTCGGGTTACACAGTGGAGAACACTGTTCTACATGGTAAACACATACCATTTTGTATAAATCACAATCATGTAAGAAAAAGGTCCCATCAACGAAATTTGGTTTTGTTTTTCTGTGATTCCGGCATGCAAAAAAAAACTGTCACTGGCCACATAGTGGTGGACAATGGTACATTTAAAACAAGACTTAACGTACTTAATAAATTTTATTAAATTTGGCAAGTATACAATGACCAACATTTACATCAATAAATTAAAAAAGCAAACACACAACCAGATTTGTTTTGGAAATAACTGATCCCCTTGATTGCTCTAGCTAAGACTTATTGTTGACTCATTCCCAAGTTTCTTCATCAAGGTAGGTAAACAACAGAATTTCAAAACTAGAGACGACTTCTGGGATTTTTTTTTTTTATCCTTTCTTAAACTTCAAAGGGAGCTTCAAGCCCTAAGTCCTTCTCCTAGCTATGTGCCAGCTAAAAATTGATTTAACAAAAAATATATATATATATTTTACCCACCATTCAACTATACACACTTCAATAGTTAAACTTCAAAAGATTGAATTGGCAAGACTATGATAAATGAGTAGAAGTGCTGAAAGTTACAACAAGTACTTTGTACATATTTAATGATTTTAATACTGAGACAAAAGCTTATTAAGGGGTGTAAATAAAATATATATGTTAATATGCATGACTTTACTGGAAGTAGGAGTAGACTGGAAGCATGTTAAAAGTTTCAGTTATGAAAGTTCTATCAAATGAAATGATGTTTTATACAATGAAGTAGTAGGAGTCAATGAATATATCCTTTAAGATGTTTCCTTTTCAGCCTAAAGAAGAAAACACAGAATTAAATTTTTAATGATTTTACTGTTTTTAAATGAAGTCATTGTAAATTACCATAAAAACAGGCTATTCTTTTTGTTTATACTTTTAGTGAACATATGATTTTTACAGAATTTTTTTTTTTTAAATTTTATTTGCATTTATATCTATTTCATTTATGCAAAACATAAATGTATGGCAGTGATAAAAAAAATCAGTTTGGTTTGATTACTAAATATAATGTAAAGAGAGATCTTAAGGAAATTAGATTTAAATTAGATAACTTTGAATATTTGATTATCATACTTATAGTCAGTGGTGTAGTGTAAAATAAAAAGGTGCTGGAATGCTATGTCGCGTCGTTACAAACATATACTTTTTTCTGTCGGGGAGAAGGGGGTGGGGGAAAGAGGGAAAATAACAACTAAGACTAAATAACCTTCATTAATATTACTTTAATAATCTCAAAACAGATAATGAGCACTTCAAAAATAAACTATTAAGTTTTAAAGATCTTTAAACAATTTTGCACAACGCATTTTAAGAGATTGTTTGATACTTTATAAATATCTTGCCTTTTATTGTCATTAACATTAATACAACATCTTTTATTGTCCTTAGACATTTTCAAAGATATTATTGACACCAATTTTTAGACAGATTTTTTACAACAATATTCAAACAGATTATCTACTGCACATTTTAAACAGATTATTTACATGATTTTTTTAATAATTTTCATTCAGAAAAATTTTCATAAGAGATCTAGTTTTGATTCAGACATATTTGACTTAGAACACACCATAATAGGGTTATCAGCTGATATGTGGGTATTTGGAGTTTAGATTTAACATGATCATCTGACTTCTAGAATTTTAGAAATGCCTTAAAAGCAATGGGTTCAATAAATTTCCAGATTCTGTGACTCCTCGAAATCAGTTTTCAAAATGAATTAAAAAGATTGTGTTTGTCGTATATGTTGATTTAGAGTTTTATGGTTTTTCTCTTTCTAGCGATGAAAATGTAGAGGAGTTTCTCTTGTTTGATAGACACTTTCTTTCCTTTTCAAAATTTGCTCCATTATTAAAATAAAATTAACAACTAGAAGAATATCAATTGGAAAGTTGAAAATTATCAGTCGATTTAAAATTTCTTGATAAAATATTACTTTGTGCGTCATCGCAATAATCTCTAATTTTAAGGGAGATATTCAAATGTAGACTCATCACTTGCCAGACATATAGATTTGCTCGGGACATTCCTGGTTTTTTAATTTTATTAACTTACTTAAAACAGACTTACTTAACGGACTTAAAATTCTAAAATCTTTATTTTTGGATTTATTTTTCTGACATTTTTTATTAACCACTGTATTATGCTTTGGAGCTCAAAAAACTATTTTAAAGTTTAAAAAATAATTTTTTTTTTTTTTTTTACAGTTCTTATATTTGATATATTTATAAACGTTTTAAAAAAATTATTTCATTTTTGCATTAAATTACTTCTTAAAATTCATATCATAAATTATCTTCAGGATTTTACAATAAAATATTTAGAATTTTTTTTTTTTTTTTTTTAAATATTTTGTGCAAAAAGTATATAAAACTTATAGTAGGCTAAGTTCCAAAAACTTTAGAAGGTAAATCCAAATACACAATTCCTGAAGACAAATTAAAGAAATATATTTAAAAAATAATTGTGGAATTTTTCATATATATAAATGGTTCTTAAGATATATTCATTTAACTTAAGAAAGGGACAAAAGGCCATCCCTGAGAAAAACAGTTTCAAAGTTCCAAGATAGTACGTCCGACTCCCTTAAAAAATATTTGAATTACTTTCTTACTATTTCACAGCCCAATTTCAATGTATTATACTCATTTACAAAATCATTAGCAGTTTTAGCAGGAAAATGAAATATATAACAGTAACAAATGAGAATACCCTTTTGTAAAATTAATGTTTCAATAAGATGGGTGCTTGCAGCATTATTTGTAGAAGGTTGCAAGAAAAAAAAAATTTTGTTCAAACCTTGATTTTTCAAAACTATTTTTCTTCTCACAATGATAAATATAAAATCTGTTATTAAGTGCACACTGTTTATTTTTCCCGGTAAATATTGCCCCTTTCTCCAATTTCATAAAAATTTAAGTAACTATGGAATACAAGCATCCTCTCCTATGCATCTTCCTGGTGCCACCCATTTCTATTATTTTTATGTATTGAGTTAATCCATTGGCGGTCCAGGGAATGGCCGAAGTTTAATGCATGCGTCGGATTGTTGATAGAATGGCCATGTGCGGGTTGCCTCACCTCTTTTAAATGTTTTGCAAATACTTGCACGGGCCTGCTCAGCTTTGAAATTGTGGATCGAACGAAAGTATAGTTCTCTCGAAAGAACTTTTTCGTTTTCTTACTTGATTTCGCGTTTAGTGTCACGTAGGGGGAAGAAAAAAAATAGGTGAGGGAACACTGTTCCTCCTCCTTGGAATGTATAGGATCGCCGTTCCCGCTCCACTACACCCCTGCTTATAGTGAATTTAAAATAAAGGTTAAAAATGTTGAATAAAATCATTTAGATATGCCATGATATTTTTATACCTAAACAAAAATAGCCTACAAATATCATAAATTTGTTTTAATTACAAGCAATATAAGTATGAAGATCTTTTAAATTGATGTAGCATAACACTAAGTAAAATTAAATAAGAAGTTCTTAAATCTTATATGAAATAAATATAAATTACTTCTATTGCTTGCTATTAATTGGACATTTAACTACAAACAAGAGTGCCTTATGTCGTAACATTTTATAACCTAGTTTAGTTTTAAAAAATTATAATAAAAAGCAATTGATTGCCAATATAAGAATATGAAATTAATATAATTCTAATGTTATTTTTTGAGTAGCTAATGCAAAGCTACACAAGGGCAACACAGCAGCATGACATTATAAGATCAAAATCTGTATAACAGACAATGGTGCGTTTTGGGATGTCTTTCAAAGAGAAACTGTCCAGCATTCTGTCTGGAATGGAAGAAAACCCTTTAAAATCCTGTCAATCAGCTCTACAATCGACCAGACTATCTACCACAATTGCTGGTGTGTCTACTTATGTTTAAAAGAGAGAAATTAAAGAGCACTGTTTATTTTTTGTCTGAACGAATCATTATGCCCCAAACATAAGAGGGAGTGAACTTGAGACTAAGATGCAAGATTTATTCTCATATAAAGACTAAAGGACTAATTTTATAACAAATGAGGTATCAAACGAATATTTAAGAAAAAAATAAACTTTTGTTTTCAATTCAATGTTAGACAGATTTTTGCAAGAAAAATAGAAGAAAATTAAAAATTTATTAACGGACATCCTATGGATTTCAAATACATAAATATTAATTACAGAAAAAAAAATCTTACCTGCTGCATTCCCCATATCAGGTAATCTTTATTTGTGGCTGCTTTGTACTCATCCACTAACTGTTGAACAACTTCTCTAGAATTGTCCAACTCATCAAGATTATCCTGAAACATTACTTCTTTTCTGAATTGTTCCAAGAAAGCCTCTCTCTTGCGGAGTTTATCATACTGCCTCAGAGTCCTTTCAAAAAGCTATGTAAAAATAATATAGTTTTAAAGGAATGCCATACTAGAAAATATTTAGAAATGCAATAATTTATTTAACATTTTTAAACCAGGTAAATCCCTACTGTATAAGTTACTGAAACAAAACTTCTTTTTTTTTTTTAAATTTAAAACCTTCTATATTTCATAAGAGTAAACTTTGAAACTGAACGTCATAACAAATATTGAAAACGACAAACAAATTAACAGTTTAAATCCCAACCCGCCCTAAATCGCCTCGTGGAAAAATTCCCAGCTAGTCGCCCGTGGTCGGTTCAAGGGGGGATACGGATATTTCAAACTGTGGTGAGTCTTCCCGACAGTAGTTGTTTGAAGCGTGATGGCCCTCAACAATAGGCTATTGTGGAGCATGTAAAGGGGAGCCATAGGTTTAGAGTACTCATTGTCAAACTGCCCCACCCTTTGGACACTGAGTAAGATAGTTGGAATTTTTCTTGTATACGAATCTTGCGAAGTACTTAGCGGTGGTGTTTCATTCATTGATAAGATGCCAACTAAACGCTCCGACATATCAAGTAGATGACCCAACGCACAACCCTATTGCAAGTTGTAGACATAGTAATGGTCGACAGTGACCCCCCACAGGAAACCCAGGTGTGGCCTACAGGAGAACGAGTCGGGCAAGTTCATTACCAGTTTTTTCGAATGGAAAGTCGTTGGGTTTTTGTGAAACCCACAACGCTGACTCTGTGGGATTTAAAGGTTTAAGACAGCAAAAAATACAATAAGATAAGCAGATCATTTTTTCAAATGAAAAGTGTTTTATTTGATTGGCTTTGGTGCTTTGTTACTTTAAAGTTAAAGCTACAAAATTAAGTTATGTGTATTATTATAACGTATAGTATTTTAATTAGAGTGATTAGAAGCTCATTCATAAGAAAAGCCATTCAATCAAACAGAGAAGTGTTTGTTGTTAAACCCCAAGCATGTTAAAATAACTCACTGAAGATATACTTGTGTGATTGGCCAGCATAAGGCCACTAACTCGATGGGCAGTCTGTATGTATGGAGACTTCCTTGACAAAGCTACTTGAATGCTAGCTGGACCCCACGGAATGAATTGGGCAAGTTTCCTTTCACGAATTCGCATCAAACTTTTGTGAACCTGTGAAAAAATACACATATTAAAACCATGAGTAAATGGGGAACAAATTCAATCTACAATGGAATGGTTGGAAAGTAATTTGTTGAAGACATATGTGACCAGGGTTCCCACTCAAATCACAGAATGAAAATCAATGACTTTTAAGGTCCTAATTAATGTTTTTAAGGACCTTTGAAAATTTGTTTTCAGGCATCATGTCTATATATAAATTTTTAATAAAATATATATTCTACCAGAAAAGTTACAAGTTGGCGTATGTGTAATACAAATATGTTATAAAATAAACTACCAGCATTTTAAAAAAAAATTATTCAATTTTAAATGTTTCAAAAAGGCTATAAACACACAAATTTCTGCTCAAGGTGTTTTTTTTCTTTTTTTTAATTTGCAATCAAAGTTCTCCTGTTAGACGTTGGCGAGAAAACGATTCATTCATCTTGAATTAAATGTGACATCAAGAGACCCCAAACATCTTGGCTTGAAAATAAGTTCAAAAATATTAAGCACATTTAATGACTGTGGGAACCCTGGTGATGAATAGTTATTAAATCTACAGGAAAACCAACATTCCAATTTAGAGCCTAGCTGTTAATTTTTCAGAATTACTAAAAAAGCTTTTTTTTTTTTTTTTTTTTTTTTTTAAATATTAGATCAGGCAAAGCTGGATTAATTTTATAACTCATTGAGACCTTTTATTTGAATTTAGAACAAATATCTGTAGCAAATACAATTTAGGCTCAGCAAGTTTTCCCATCAACTTTAGGTTAAGATTTACTTTGATGAGGGAACTGTTGATTACATTGAATATTTTCTAACCCAAGAACTACACAAAGGCTATACTGTGTTCGAACATTATCAGAGCAAAATCTAGATGAGGGGAGAAGGAATGTCTTCCACGTCGTCTTAGAAAGGTAAAATGTTCCGCATTTGAACGTAGAATGAGAGAAAACTTGGAAAATTCTTAAAGCAAGTACAGAGACAGACTTTTTGAATAATATTCTCATTGTCTGGGCAATTTTAACTTTCAACTTTTTTTCGTAACTGTATAACATTTGTAATTTTACACCAGTCGAATTTGTGTCTAAGCTTGCAATTGGTTTCAAAATTTGAGATTATCGTACCTGAATACATTTGATTTCCATGTAGCAAAACTTTTTTTAATTATTTTCAAATAGACTTTAAGCAACGTTTATTTCAAGTTTTTAATTATAAATCTAAGAAAACAATCCATGCAATTCATATCCTAAGCCCTATACTTGATTTAATTATTACCTCATTTAAGCTTTTCAGTTTTCAACTATTACCTTAAGAACTAAAAGATTATGGAACAAGCAGTTTATTTGAAAACAGTTAAAATAGTTTTTAAAGTAATCAGTCCAAGAGTACATATGAATTATTCTTTACTAAATTATTTTGTTAAAACACAAAAACAAATTTTAAATAACTATATTAATAGAAAACATAAATTTACATATACCTGTGTAGGATCTACTTCTCCCTGGATTATGTTCAAAATACTAATGTAACAGTGATTGGAAATGCGGTCATTTGCAGTGGATACCATCATGTTCTTTGGCTGCAACAGACGTCGCATCACATCCAAAACAGTCGTTTTGCGAACACTTGCAACCTACATAGAAATAAAAGTCATACATCTCAAATTAGCATATAATACAAACAGAATATATTTTAACAATCAAACTTACTTTCAATGATACTAAATACAAATGAAAGACATTGAGACTTGACATATAAGATTAAAGTTTGGCCAATATGTTATTGAAGTGAAATAAGTTGGTTGTTTTCAGATTATCTGGCTCCGTCAGCAACACGAGGGCTATAATGCGCCGAAACTTTCGTCATTAGACAAGCCAACATACATTTACAAACACCCATGCCTAACACGGGACTCGAACCCGCAACCTCGCGGTCTAGAAGCCAGCACGCTAACCACTACACCGTCTGGTCGGCGTGAAGTGAAATAAGAGTTTGAAGAAGGGAATAAATCTAATTTTAACTCAATCAAGTATTGTTTTATTCTTTTAAATTAAGGATAAAACCTTATAAACTTTTCATTTAATAAAAATTTATTTTTACATCCAAGTCAAAATTAACAAAGATTATAAATTTTTTTGATATATGGTATTAAATTACGTAGAAAAAGTGTTTTTCCAATTGAGAAACTCATATACTTATGATATGATTGGTTTATAATTGAATTTTGTAAATTTCTGAAAAGGCTCATCTCAGATTTTTTTAATTTTTATAACAGGTGCAAAAAAAAATTCTATTTCAAACATTCGAATTAAGAGGACTTTTTTTTTTTTTTTTTTTGTACATTGATGAGGATCATAAAATACTAAAATGATTTTTTAAATGAAAGTGTGTATGAAAATATAGCTGTTTAAGTTTTGTGAGATTTATTGTTTTTGAACTTCGTCCAAGAATTTAGATAGTTTAGTAATAAAACAATACTATTAAGAAACAATAACTATTGAAAATAACATTACTATATTTTTACTCATTTTTTAATTACATTTTCAGGGGTCAAAGTGACAAAATAAGAATATATAGGATTTTTTCAAAAAAAATATAGGACAATATAAAACATCAAATAACTGCACACAGTTGCTACTGAACTTCAAAATTAACTCGTTATACTATTATATACTCGTTATATTGAATTTAAGAGAATAGAAAACACACCTTTAAAAAAAAGAAATCGCCTGATCCTGAATACGTGATCCGTTATTGCCACAATATTCCATCCCTAAATCAAGTTTTATTAATTACATTATTTGCAATCATGACTCTTTTGCTTCCAGCATTTTTAACTGTTCCAATTTCTTTAAGTATTTTCTTTTTATCCCTGTTTGCAGTCTTTTGTCGATTCTGATTTACTGTTCAGTGTCGGCTGGATTGACGGCGAAAAGTGGGAGATTTATCGCCGAATGTGGCGAACCTGGCACTTGGTTTTAGAGCAACCCTAGTGATCGTTTGGATTTGACAACACAACGTATTGACGTAATTTTCAATTTTGGCGACTTTTATGAAAAAATCGTGGCTAATATTCCGAATCTGGTACAAATTCCATGCCAAGGCGATTTTCGCCAAAAAATGGCAGCCCTGCCATTTTTTAAGAGCAAGATAACTAACTGCCTATGGTTGCCATAATTTGGAGTGGTTTGATGTAAACAATTCGTGGCGTAGAATCCGTACAGGATTCGGAATAAAAAAATCACCATCCGACATCATACAGTAAATCTTAACCCTTTTGTTTCCTTCATCAATTATTGACTGAGCATTCAAAATGTTCTTTAGTAGTCCTGCAAGTTAATCACAAGTTGTTTTTATCCGTTTTTCTCGAGGCAGAGTTTTGTTGTTGTAACTCTCTCTGCATTATGGCCAATGAATTTATTACGTTGGAGGAGAAATCAGATCAGAAATTCAAGACCGATTGTTATGGAAATGTTCACATGTTTACAACTCCCGCCGGTCCAGTAGAGTTGAGTTGTAGGTTATGCAGCACGTGACGTCCCAAGAGATAAAACGCCGCGCTGCCGTTACAAACATCGTTTTTGTCGGGTCTTTTTCACCTACGATCGCGCCAAAGAATCCGAAATATTAAAAAATGGCAACAAACGGCGTCGTTATTACGAATTCGAAGAAAATATAGATCGAATCAATGTAGAAATATAGGATATATAGGACAATTGTAAAATATAGGACAATATAGGACGTTTTTACCGATTTTTAAAAATATATAGGATTTATAGGACATATAGGACGTCTGCGACCCCTGCATTTTACAGTACTTTTATGCTACAAATAGAAAATAATCCAAAAATGCAAGACTGTTTCTTTCATTGAAACCTATAGTAGTCACTATGTCCACATACAGATAAACCTTGTAATGGACCTCACAATAAATGGCTTGACAATATTGAAAATTATCAAAAAGACCATTGGTATTTTTTTTATGATGTAGTGCTCCAAAAAGACAAACATGAGTCACTACAGTGTAAAATATATTACAATAATAGTTAATGTATGAAAAATTAAATCCTGTGTGAAAATGAAGATGACAATTAGCTCAGTTTACAACATACCTCTTGATCGGTTGTAAGGGGTGTGTAACCAGTCATTAGAAAATGCAGGCGTGGCATGGGAATCAAAGGGGCAAGAAGGCCAATCAAGTCATTATTCATGTAACTAGGATACCTCAATGTGGCAGTGCTCACAGACATAATTGTGGATACCTATAAAAATATATCTTTGAATGAATCCACACTTTGATCAAATAAGTTTGAATTTTTATAAAACTATTATATTTATTTTTTTAGTTAAATACAATGTAATGCATTTTAATTAAATATTTATATAATACAGACATAGCTCTCATGCAAAAAAAAAAAAAAAAAAAAAAAAGCTGTTGTAGACAAGTATACAATTATTATTAAAAACCCGATATAAATAATTTGTACGTTATAACCAGTTTAAATTCGGAACACATACTCTTTTTAACGAACAAACATCTGGAAAATAGTCAAGTACCAATTGATTTATAAAAACGATGATTAATATAAAACTTGTCTTATAATGCATAATTATCTTTTTATGCCAATGGCAATTAAATAATCATTTATAAATTGCCAAAATATACTGTATCTATAATGTATAATTGCGGAAAGAGTGTGTTTTAAAGACAACAGCTAATTAAGAACTAATTTTTGACTAAACAAAAATTAATGAATTAAATAGAAAAAAATGAAGTCCAAAGGGACCTGTTTGATGCTTTTGGCTAAATCATTAGCTTTATTTTAAAATTTATACTTTTTCAAAACAGCAGTAGAAATATAATATATTATGAGTTAAAATACATTTATGGTAATCCTATTTGCAAGAAAACATTAAGAATAAAAGGTTAAAAACATACTAAAGCATTGATTTGTGCAAAGCTTGGATTTGAAATATGCAGCCTATCCACTGCTATTCTGTTCAGGGCTGTATTATCTAGGACAACAACACAATCTGCATTTTCAGTCAATCTCTTTAACGTCAAGAGAGAGTTGTATGGTTGAACGACAACATCACTAATTTCATCTTGATTAGGGAATACAGAGTAAGTTTCAATCAACTTCTTCGGAAACCTGTAATACATTTCAAAGAAATCAATCAAGGTTAATCAAATAAGATTCAAATATCAATGATATTGTCGCCAACATACAAAGTTAGTAAACTTTCTTATAGAAAACTGAAAATAAAATTCTAATATATATTTATCTTTTTGAAATTTCGAAAATAGATACAAATAGCTAAATACAAATATACACATGGTATTTTAAGTTATAAATACAAAAGCATTTCAAGAGAAACATAAGCAAATAGTTTATTTTTTACTTTTGCAGCTGGTTTGAGTATATTCAAGATAAATCAACATCTGCCCTACTAACCATCTTTGTCACAGTTACGTCACTGCAACGAAGTTTTTCGTCGCAAAGATCACGGTCACAATGTGACTTGCATGGGATATCGCAGCGATGTCGCAAAAGTTCACGTCACTTTCGACTTCCATGTGATATCGCAGCGACATCACACTGTGACGAAGTCGTGATGTTACTTTGTGATATGGCAGCGACATCCAGTGATATCCCAAAATAATTTTATATAATGAAAATCACAAATAAGTCATTTTGTGACATGTATGTGATATAAGACGTAATTTTGCGATATCACAGGGATACACAGGGATATCACATTTTAACATTTATGCTATTTTTGTGGTATCAGTGTGATCTCTATGTGATTTTGGGGACATCTATGTGATTTTATCAACGAATCTCACGTCACTGCTATATCACATTGTGATCAGTATGCGATCTTAGTGACTTTGGCGACATCTATGTGATTTATGCGATTTTAGCAACGAAAGCTTTGTCGCTGCGATGTCACATTGTGATCTGTATGTGATCTTAGTGACTTTGGCGACATCCATGTGATTTATGCGATTTTCGTAACGAAAACTTTGTCACTGCGATATCACATTGTGATCTGTATGTGATCTTAGTGATTTTGGCGACATCCATGTGATTTATGCGATTTTCGCAACGAAAGCTTTGTCACTGCGATATCACACTGTGATCTGTATGTGATCTTAGTGATTTTGGCGACATCCATGTGATTTATGCGATTTTCGCAACGAAAACTTTGTCACTGCGATATCACATTGTGATCTGTATGTGATCTTAGTGACTTTGGCGACATCCATGTGATTTATGCGATTTTCGCAACGAAAACTTTGTCACTGCGATATCACATTGTGATCTGTATGTGATCTTAGTGACTTTGGCGACATCCATGTGATTTATGCGATTTTCGCAACGAAAACTTTGTCACTGCGATATCACATTGTGATCTGTATGTGATCTTAGTGATTTTGGCGACATCCATGTGATTTATGCGATTTTCGCAACGAAAGCTTTGTCACTGCGATATCACATTGTGATCTGTATGTGATCTTAGTGATTTTGGCGACATCCATGTGATTTATGCGATTTTCGCAACGAAAGCTTTGTCACTGTGATATCACATTGTGATCTGTATGTGATCTTAGTGATTTTGACGACATTTACATTACCCATTTACATTTCCACCAGCATTCAATTGAAATTGCCAAATTATGAAAATTGTGGAATTCAGCTTTAGTTTGTCGGGAAAACTGCAGATATTGAAAGAACATTTTCTATTGTTAGTAAAATTTGGAATTCTGAGAAGGCACAACTTTCTGCAATTACTCTGAAATCTTTGTTAATAACTAAAATTAACTTGTCATATTTCTGCAGAGTTTCTGGATTATAGCCTCAAAAAAATACATTAAGTATGGTTGAAAGCTAATAAAAAAGTTAAATAAACCTATGAATTACAATGTATATTGTATATCTTCCGAAAAAACCGCAAACATTGAAGATTTTAGAATTGTGTGTTCCGAACTCCATAAATAAATACGTAAAAAAAATTATCCCTTTCCCATAGCAGAGACATGTCCTGATTTTTTAATCTGAAAAATCTGATCGTATTAGATATGACTCGTGTCTTTTAAACTATATATATATATTGATGATATTTATTTCCCATCTCTTTATTACTTTAAAATTTTGCATTTTCCCCTATTTAGTCCCCCAGTTATAACTAGATGGCGCCACTAGAGGCATGATCTCCTGAATTACTTCAGAAGTTAATTAGTTTTCGTTTTTATTCGCAACTAGCTGAATAGTACCCGTGCTTCGATGCGAAATTGTGCTATGTGCAATATTTTAGTTAGAGTTGCGTTGCCGACCGAGATCCGTAATTGGTGTATAGGTTCCAACTTTTGACGCTTTGTTCGCAGGATGATTCATTGATACCCAAAACCAAGCTGGCTTTGCTCTCTGAAAAGTTCATTGACACATAAGCACAGGCTTACTTCACACGTTGAAAGGTTCATTGCTATGCAAGCATAAGCTCGCTTCATTCCCTAAAAAGTTATTGCTACGTAAACCCTTAATATTAGAAGCCCCTACCCTGTCAAGAAGCAAAAAAAAAAAAAAAAATCCCTGGTAATACAATAATATAACACCCATTTGAGAATATTTTAACACTTATTTGTAAAAAACAAAATTAGAAGGCCATAACTATGTTGAAATTTTCAAAGCTCTAGGCCTATTAGAAGAAATTCTATTTTTCAAAAGACCAATTAAAAGGCAAAAACTACTTATGTTACAAATTTCAGAACTATAGCCAATTAGAAATCGTTTAGTAAAATATTTGTTAATTACAAAAATTAATTAAAAAAAAGCTAATCAAAATTTTAAATTATGTTTGTCAAAAGTCTAATTAGAAGGCCAAAACTAATTATGTTGAAAATTTCAGAGCTGTAGTCCTATTAAAAATCGTTTTATGAAATATTTGTTAATTAATTAAAAAAATTAATTTAAAAAAAAAGAAATCAAAATTTTAAAATTCTGTTTAGCAAAAATCCAATTAGAAGGCCGAAACTATACTTATCTAGAAAATTTCAGAGATGTAGCTTTATTAGAAATCGTTTATTTATAATATTTGTTAATTAATAAAAAAAAAAATTAAAAGAAAAATTATCCCAGAAACCTTATATATATATATATATATATATATATATATATATATATATATATATATATATATATATATATATATATATATATATATATATATTTGCATGCAACATTAGCTAGGGGCTCACCATAAGGTCGTTCTTGAAGGGGGGGAAAGAAATTTTCACTATTGGAGTCTACCCAGAGGGGTGTTCCTTGGCCATTGTAAGGTACTGGTAGTAGTACAATACAGTCGTCCATCCTTGAAGACAGTCATTCACGCCCCTCACAGGTGTGGAAGATTTGGAATTTCAAGATTGTGTGGTAGAAATAGAAAATGTACATATATTAGTAGCCTACTTTTTGTTGGAAATCTAATGACGCAATTAAAATTTAGGATGCTAATAAAAAATGAGATATAAAATAAAAATTTTGCACACTTTCAATATAAATGTTAAAATTTAATCTGTTTTTCATTTCTATTCAGATTTCCAAAATATAAAAATACACCTTAAAAATGTTTCTCAATGCGGTATGAAATATTTGAAATCAGAATGACATTTTTAGTGTGTTTTTAACTATTTTCTTTTTGCTTGTATGCAATTAGTTTTAACTATTTGTATAAATCTTAGTTTGTTTCAATAGTGAACGATCGTATAAAACATTTTATCATTATTGGATAATTGATTGGATTGCTGTGTAATTATTATGTTCTCTTAAATATTCTAAATAGTACTTAACCATTATGTCACAATAGTTGAAAATTATTGCATTTTTTATATAAACATAAACTATTTTCTAAAGTAAGAAACTGCAATATTTTACTATAAATTCAAAATGCTCCAATACAGAACAACGTACAAGAATAAGGTATAACGATTCAATACTTTGGACAAGAGAGGTAAAAGGTGAAACGTTTATTTCCTTTTTTTATTCAAAAATATGTTATAGAAACTGTACCTATTGCTTGTAATGAATTTCAAATACATATATGCGAAGAACTATAAAAGCCTGCCATTTATATATATAAAAAAAGTAAAGCAATTGTACAAAAGCGTGAAAGGATATATATTGATTTATTTTAAAAACTGCTTATTAATGTTATATTTATTACTTTTGTTTTTATAGTGAATATACCAATTATTGTTTATTACTTTAAAAAAAAATTTCAACATCCTCACCACTAAAATTCGCGTAAAAATTTACAGAAGACGTAATCAACCAAATTGTAAAATAAAACAGTTATTTTGCAACAGTTACTGACTGTTTTTATTCACAATATGTTTATGACATGTGAACTGAAATAAAAAAAGATTCGCGTACACTTCTCATCTTCCTTACCTTCTTTTTTAAAACTACGTCATTTTAGCCCCTGTATTACACTGTGGAGATAACTTTCTTCAAGGGCCTATGTCTTTCAATTTCTTCAGATCATGTTTCAGAAATTTACACCTCCTCTTATCGGGAATTTCCCCAACTAAACAATATTTGTGTTGCTACATATCGTCAAAATTGAAGACATTTTTTTATTTTTATATATTTTTTTAATAAAAGGATGAAAACTCATACGATAAATTATATTATTGTACTTTTTGTCTGTATTATTTTAATTTTACACCTTTCATACTATAATTCTTCAGATTATAGAAAATTTATCTATCTGTCTTTAGTAAATAAAAGTAATAATACAACATAAGTGTAAAATATAATATACCAAATTTATATCCCACATTTCTATTTCATAACCTGTAAATTGATAACAATTGGTCATATGACTATCGACACGCAATAAAGGGAATTTTGATTTTAAAAATTTTGTTTAAAATAAACACTTTTAAAATAATTTGATTCTACAAAAATTTAAATTAAAAGTTGAAAAATATTAAAAAGAGTTTTACGACAAATTTTAACAGATTTATGGAATCAGAATATTAAATGCTCTTAAAATTCACTAAAGTTAACTTAAAGTTAAGTTTTTATTTATGGTTTGGATACTTTAAACATTTGCAAAATAATTTAGTAAAAAAATATCAAGACTTCATAGAGCCAAAAGAATAAACATTCAGCAAAGGAAATCGTAGAAATGCAGTTAGCGAAAACCCGCCTAGCAGGTAAAAGTCACTTATCATTTACTAAATTGCCCCCCTGTCAAGCAGCTTCAAAATACCCCTTTGTGTCCCAACTGAATGGGCTGGCCATGTGTGCTGTCGAAATTTCTTCCTCTCACCCCAATTCCGAAATTGTCACATGCCCCCTTCCTCTCACAGGAGCCCATGTGAAAAGGTTAAATTAACAACTTACACAAGCAGCCGGTAATCGGGTAATTACCTGCAAAAATTACCGTATTTTAAAGTTTGGCTGGTATTTTGGAAGATAATTTGAAAATGAGGGTATTTGCGGATTTTTTTTAAAAAAATGGTGTATTTTTTATTTATTTATTTTATTTTATTACGGAAGAAGTATTTCTTTGGATAATCTGATAATGTGAAGCTTGTGTTGAAGAGACAAGAGTCTTTACAAAACCAGCAGGCGATGAAATACGAGATCAATTCAAGAGACGCGAACAAATAATAAGATCGATTGGCGGGATAACTAATTGAAATGGTTATAGAGGGTCGCTTTAGGTCAGTTTGGCCTCTGGCCTCCAGTTCCTCCTTTTTTTTTTGTCTCGCAAGCAAAATTCAATGAACCAAAGAACCAAGATTGCACATCTGTTCCGTTTGTTAAAAGACTGGTCGCGTTGTCGGGTGAAGGAGAGGGGGGGGGGGGGGGATGAAAAGTTTAGTATCTTTCCCTTGATCCAATCTTGACAGAAACCGATTCTATTTTCTCACATGATTTGTTAGGTTCGGCTTTTTTCTTTTCCATTTTTATCTATTAATTGGGTTAACGTTCCAAATGATATTGAAAAATATTCTTAGATATTCTTTGGTTATTTACTAATGCTTTTCATTTAAAACTTAACAAAATGAATAATAAATAACTGCAAATAATGATTTATTTTCAATTTGATTTTGTTCAATAAAGGAAGCAGTACAAATGGAAGAAATACTACCAATCTGTTTGGTTGGTTTATACGCTCAATGACCTATTTTTATGCACAATGACGGCTAATTACGACGGGACCTACAGCTTAACGTGGATTCCGAACCACAACGAACATCCCTGCTTAATCCGGGATTCGGATCCAGCACCTTTTGGCATGTGTGACCAGAGAACTAACCACACAGCCATCAGATGGGCACCAACCAATCTGGAAATGATGTTGAAAATGGTAGATAAATATAAAAATAATACAACTTTAACCGCAAGATTATTATTTCTAAAAATAGTTAATTAACTTGAGAGAGCCATGAAAAACACATATTGACAATTAAAATACTTTATTTTGATTTGGAAGCAAACATTATTTCCTTTTATTATTTCAGTAACGATTAAGAAGCATGATGCAATCGAATAATTTATTTACTATATTTGTAATTTTTTTCTAATTCCTATCATGCTCACATATCACATATATTCACCGAATTCTGTTTCACATTAAATAGTTAAAAAAAAAAAAAAAAAAAAAAAAAAAACGAAAACTATGTAAGTCTGTTATTGTATAAACTTACAGAGCCAGCAGAAGACAAATTAAAAGTAACAAATATTTTAATAAAATAACATAACGATACGTATGTTATATTTTAACCTTCCAGTCAATAAAAATGTGTAATATATATATATATATATATATATATATATATATATATATATATATATATATATATATATATATATATATATATATAAATTTAAAAAAAAAATTAAATCATTTTCACTACTTAAATTCATTCAGAAAACAGAGCATTGTAAAAAAAAGTATGATAAACCGTTTCAAACGAAAGCGTCTAAAAGCCCTGGTTTCCTAGGAAAGCGTCCCGTGATCCAGCGTTCACTTGAAAACGGGGAGTGACGTCACGAACCGGTCAGATTTTCGACAGAACGTGTCGTTGATCATTTGCTGCCACTCTTTCTGTGGGTCCTTTCAAGGTCAGATTCTGAAAACTCTGATGGGGATTTCATTGTTCATTCTTGTCCCTTGTTCCTTCATTCTCCGCCCCTCGTCAAGAAAAGTATGTTTGAGAACACATGACCGGCAACGTACGAAATGCCGATCTACCTTATATAATGACCGACATTTTTAGCAAAGTATGAAAAAGAGCCATGATAAAACTTTGAAGAAAAAAAAAAAATGTTCTTCCTCAACAATACATTTGTAATTTTGAAAAAATAATGAAAAACAGCCCTTGAAAAAGCTTTTATTTAAAATACTTAAAAAGAATTTAAGTAATAAAAAAAAAAAAAATTATGAATTTTATTAATGAAACAAAATAAAATATGAACCTTTTTGTTGTACCAAGAAAGTTGATAATTTACTTAATTTCAATTTCACTTAACTTTATTTCTTATAAAAAGTAAAATCGTTATTTATATGAACTATACAAAAAATTGGTGATGTATTTTATACTTGGTCGGTTTGTCATTTGGCATTCTTTAGAATGCCTGAGCAATGCGTGAAATGTTTAATCGTTTTATACTTTGCCGGCTAATTTTTGGAATAATTTAAAATGCCTAGGTGCAGGTATTCTATAGAATGCCGGATTTAATACATTATTGCCGGTAACAATTTATAAAACATAGAAAATAATGTAGGAATTGAAATGCAAATCGTCAAAGAATTCCCTTTGAATTTGATCGTTCGGTTATTGGTCAATCTAAACAACACAATTATAAAACTGAAACAAAATTATTGATGCGACAAATTTATTTTGGTATTGCGGATTTAATACTTGATTGATTGTTAAAGAGTTTTTAATAATAATAGAATGCAAACTACTTTATAGTATTCAGCAAAATTTAATTCTTACTTTTTGCAAGGACAAAATAAAGGATACCATATTTATTTTAAATTTTCTTAATTCAGTTAATGTTTGTATGCTTTTCGAGAGCAGATAATAATAATTTTTTTATATATATATATATTTTGGTTTTAATAATTTCAATTGCAACAATTCATAGTGATCGTTTAATTGTGCCAGTATTAAATTCCGGGTAAAAGTTGAACGGTCAGAATCTCATTGACTTGAGCGTTCACCATTTTGTGCATAAAATGGTAGATTGCGAATGTGCCATGATTATAGAGGAAAATACATTCCATGCACAGATGTAAACAGAGGCGATATTAGATGTTATTCTGGTTCATGAGAAATTAGAATTTTGCTATAAAAGAATCAAATGTCATAGTTGTTCGTTTTATACGATTTTACAATTGGTAAAATTCACGAAGTTATTTTAATTTGGCCTATAAACCAAATTCCAGGTTACTTTTATCCGAATTGTCAAACCATTACAAAAATTTAAAATCAAATTTCCGATTTTGAATAATATAATCAATATTGGCCGGATGCCTTTCAGTAAGTTATTTCAAGAAAAAACTCACCATTCTTTACTATAATTACAGTAAAAGTTAACTATTAATTTATTTGGATTCCGGATATCCAAACTGCATGTATTCCGGAAATGAATTTCTTTTCAAAGCAATAAAAATATTTGTTGAAATAAATTTGTTGAATATTGGAATGAATGATAAAAATTATCATCTTATCGGAATTTCGAACAAATCATTATAAAATTTTAGTCAGATTTTCGATTTTGAATTAATCAGTTTTTCAATGTGGAAGATGTAATTTCGATTGTAAAGTTACGTTTCTTTAATATAGACTATAATTATAATAAAAACTAGGCGTGTTGAACATCGCACAACTTTCAATTACCCTATAATACTGATGTGGATTTGTGTCATTTACGGTTTTTATATTTTCATCATTCATTTAGCAAAAATGGCCAGTTAGGTGATATTTTTTGCGATAATTCTTGCATGGGTCTTTAAAAAAAAAAAATTCGCCAAAATGATGATTTAGGCAATTTACTTTTCTATAATTCGTATATTATCGTTTCCCATAAGTGAAACTGAGGAGAGAAGAAAAAACAATCGTTGATGAGGTATGCTCAAGGAAAGAGAACTCTGTGTTAAAGGCATTCATTCTTCAATTTTTTAAGCCATTCAAACATTTTTACGGGAATTTCGGAGGTGGGGATGATTAGAACACCTCAAGAGGAATTATCACAGCAATTTTGAACAAAATCGTTTGAGACGTTTTTTAGCAATTACTGAAAAATACTATTTTTTCAATGGCAACTACCTTATTTGCATGCGCGGTTTTGACGAAAACCCTAATGGTAGATCCCTGTGCCATCATCAACTTCCACACCAAATTTGAATATCGTAAGTCAAATTGTTCGGGAGTTATGCTGACCACAGACACACAGACACATTTTTTCTAGATAACAGTTTTGAATTCAGGATAATCCAAATCATAGAGAAATGCAAAAAAAAAAAAAAAAAGCCCACATTTTTTTTACTGAATACTATACTTTCATTACCCTATGTATACACATGGGTAATTGAAAGTAATAAGTAATAGATTTACAAGGATTCCAGACAAATAAATTGCATTGTATACCGAAAACGAATATATTTTTAATGCAATAAACGATGCATATATGACATATCTTTTGGATATCAGAATTCTGTATAAACCTGACTTTTGAAAAATATATCCTGAATGTTATGGATAGATAATAAAATATCTATTACCCCCCCCCCCCCATATTTATACAATTAAGCAAACAAAATTTATTAAAATAACATGTTTAGATTTGAGTGTTTTCTGGACATATGATGCTGATGTAAACTGATCACACAATTTATATGAATATGAAAAACACTACTTGCAAAAATGTATATCATTCGGATAAAGAGTCCTTGCTACTTGCCAAATTACAAATACACTAAAATCCATCATAAGTCAGCTTAAACTTTAACAAATACGTCCATGATTAGTTTAAGCAAATGAATAACATGATCAGTAAGATTGATGATATCGAATAAATCAGCAGAATATATGGAAATTATGATTTAAATACCTTTATTGAATATTATGTCAAGTCAGAAGTCACAAAAAAACACAATAGACAGGTTTTAATTAAAGATTCGCTTATTTTTTTAGACTTGATAATCTAATGCTTGATAATCTAAAACTTGAATAGTTTATAATAGTTTTTTCTTAATAATCTAAAACTTGATAATCTTAGCTAAAATAATCTAATGAGAATATTTTTTTTAACTCCTAAAAATGAAAAAAAAAAAAAAAAAAATATATAGGAATCATTTTGGCATATTCTGTAAAAATCTGCGGCCCACAAAAAACTGGAACATAACTTATACCGCTCATCTCTAAAAGTTAATGGCAAACGCTGCACTAGAATATTTATAAGCATATAGTGTTGTAATCAGAAAATAAATTCATTGTGTGTGCTTATATGTAACTTAGGAAATTTGTAAGCTGAGCATATTTATATTTAATAATGCACGTGAATGCATTTGATTGAAACGAGTTTTTCAATTCGTTATATAACTCAGCATGTCAATAAAAAAATAACACATAATTAAAAAGAAAAGGAAAGTACGTGAAATCAAAAATTTGGAAACTAATTAAGAAGTAAAATTTTTCATTTCATGACAAAAGAAATTTTTGAAGCACATGGTATCAAAACCCAACTAATGAAAAGTACAGATTTAAAAACATATTCAAATTTTAAACCAATCAAAAATATCCATTTTATTTATACGTTGTATAAGCAATTGACTATGACGTAACCATACATAAATTGTATTAGTTTTAGATATATGCAGTGGCAATACTCTAGTTGACAATACGTTGTTGCTCCAAAACCAGCTCAAAAAGCATGGTGATCGGTCTCCCGGGAAGCATAATCAAGCAAAACCACCACCAAATCAAATCAAAGCATGGTAATCAGTGTTTTTTTATTTTTTATTATTATTATTTAACTTAAAATTATTTTTAGTCAATTAAACTTTTCTTTATCAGAAATGTGTTCTCAAACTGAGTTAATTACAGTGGGTAAAAAAAGTCTCCGTACGATAGCCAAAGTTGCAAATAAATTAGCATTATTTCTAATCTTTAGCTTCATATCTTTAGTAACTATTGAAATATGTTTAATTTGACTCTTTAAAATAAGTTAATAATAAATGTCTGTTTTTACAAAACGCAGCAAGTATTTAAATTGAAATATTTAGGAGATATTGCTAAGTGCCATGCAAAAAAAGTTTCCGTATGCAATATGAAAATGAATTCTGATGTCTTCCATAACAGATTTGCAATAAATTTTCCAAGCTGAAGTGTACGCAAGTGTTATGAAGACATGATAGCAGCAATTGTTTAATTTTAGCTTGTAGCTGATTGTCTTAAAATAGAGTTCCTAAATCCATTTGTGAGTTGGTAATTCAGTTATGGGTCTATTCCTAGTTGACGTTAAAATATCGCCAAGCCGATTTGGCGCTGTTTTGTAGGCGATACAGTTCTAAATTTGGCAACCTCATTTTTTTTATTGACGTGCTTTGGCTTCAACCTTTCTATACCACAAATCATAGAGCTGGTTCGTTTCTCAATTTTTCATATTGGAATTCCGAATTGGCGACATTCTGGCTTTGTCGCCAACTTTTCAAAAGTGCGCCAACCCATAAATGTGAACTAGGAATTTACCCAGTTATGAAATGATGGATTATCTATGAAAAAAATTGGCGAAATCTTTAATATATATTATTGAAAGGCACTGTGAGCTTCAAACTTTTGAGGATAGGGTTTGATCCAGAAGATCTTCAAAGCTAAAACGCTTTCATAAAAGAAATATCCTATTGCAAGGTTCAATTTAATCCGCGAATAAGTGCACCTCAAGTCGCACTTGGCTTAAGAATTAACAAAAGCATGGAAGACAATTTCCCAAGTGACAATTTCTGTGCACTGGTTAAGACATTTTGTGTTAGAATTTCAAGATACACATATTTATGCTTGTTTCCTTCTACATAACGTAAATTGCGACACACCAACAGCTCTCATACACCCTCATACTATAACACCTCCTCCACTGTGTTTGACAGTTCCACATAAATTCTAAATTAACATTTGTTGGTTTGGTTTTATCCAGACCATAACTCGATTATCTGACCCTTGGATATTAAATTTTAATTCATCATTAAAAAGAACTGATTCACAGAAAGATAACTGATAACTTACATGCTTTTTTGCAAACTCAAGGCATTTTTTTCTGTTACAGGTACTTGTTTAAGGATTCTTACGGGCTGCAAGTTCATTCAGACCCGCTATTTTAATAATATTTCTCACCGTTTGAGATGTCCCTTCAATATTTTTATAAATTTTTAAGCCATGTGCGACTTAAGCATATCTCCCAAGTATTTCAATTTAAATACTTGCTGCGTTTTGTAAAAACAGACATTTATTTTAAACTTATTTTAAAGAACCAAATTAAACATAATTTCAGTAGTTACTGAAGATATGAAGCAAAAGAGTAGAAATTTTGCTAATTTATTTGTAACTTTGGCTTCCGTACTGAGACTTTTTTTACCCACAGTATATGTCTACAATCAAATAAATCTGGTGACTAAGCACAGAACATAAACTTAAGCATTTAAATATTTATGAAAAGTAAACTAAAAATAAGATAATAAACAAAATACTATATGCAGTTACAAATTTCAAACTTTTGATTCAATGTGTTAAAAATCATGCGGTAATACACAGTTGAGGGGTGTGGCTGGATAATAAAGGTTTAAGCCTCTTAAAACTGATTTTTAGATGGCTTAGTTTGGTAGATGTAAGAGAATTTGTCTTCATTAAGACTAACGTTAAGTGCCCGGCCAATAAACTAGTGATTATTCTTTCCAATATGCAGCATACCACTTTCCTGAGGTAATATTCATCATGTGACAATAACTTTATTTTTTACTTGTTGTACAATATCACTCTCCATTTTCTTTGATGTATAGACAACTTTACCTTGAGGGTAATTAAAAGTCACTAAGCAGTTTATGGTTTATGAAGAAACTGATACGACACAATGCACTCTCCGTATTAGTGGAATTGGTTGCGCATCACAGATCTTATCCAAAACTCCGCTAAATTCCAGATCTTATCCAATTCCTCAAGGCATTTTCTACTTTTTCTTTGTAAAAAAAATTACATTAGTTTTTGTATTTTTGGCAAATTCCGCCGATATAATATATTTAACAAAGGTATTTGCATCCGTAAAAACATCATAATTCATAAACTATCTATCATCTACTACTCCCTTCCCTCAAGAGGCCACAAAACAATGCCAGTTTATAGGTTGCCCTGCTCCATCAGGAAATTTGTTGATGAAAAATTTTGTATGCTTTCTTGGTATGTCTCCTCAATTAATAGGAAGTTACAAAAATGCTCTGCTATTTATCATGATGGATAGAATAAAGCACAATAGCATAGCAAAGTACCTTTTCTAAGTAGCATATACAAGCTGTATATAATATAACCTGGTTTTGTTACAAGTGGGTACTTTAAACCTCATCTTGTTGAATTATAGAAAACTTATTGCTAAAATCAATTTTTGATTAGTATCTTTTTGCAACATATTGAAATAGCTTGATTGTTTTTTTTTTACATTGTGATGCCATAAAAAATATGGTAATTGTTTTTTGAGGTTGTACATTATTATGTCTTACGTGTCTTCTTATTAAACAAGGCATAATTTTACCTCTTCTTCTGTTATCCGATAAGCATACTGCAGCTTAGTCAAGACATCATCTCTAGTTTAATTCAAACATATATCTTATTTCCTTTTTGAATGTATCTTAGCAATCATCGTATTTTGGTAAAAGTGCCTTGCTGATATCCGAGCTACATGTGAAGCTGTGATGACCGATGATGAAAATTCACTATTCAAAATGTTTCATCTCGTGTTAATGATCATCAATTCAAAATGTATAACTTTTTCTAAACTTTAGGTTCAGACCTACTTTAGTGTAATATTACTCTTAAGTAAGGTTATTTGTAAAACCTGTGATATAAAATATCTATAGTTTTGTGTTTAATAGCATTCTTTCCTGGTTTCATATGGTTGTTATGATGCTGGTACCACATTTTATCATATAAATGATCTGTTATCCAAAAAATCAGTCACCTAATTTTTACTATTTTGTAGTCAATAGGTCCTTGCCATATTTGAGAGAAAGTTTCTCAAAAGCACCTTTGGGGAGAATTTAGTTGATGGTTCATGGAGAAGTATCTGACATGGGACAAGAACCTGCTAAACCAGATGGATAAAGCAAGAACAATGAAAAGACAACATGGAGCTGAAGACGATTATAATAGTCAACAGGTAAATTACTCTTTTGATAGCAAAACTAGTTTTCTGGCTAAAATTTTTTAAATGAAAAATGCCATTATTGTTCATGTAGTTTTACTCATTTTATAATTTTTGTGCAGGAAAAGTGTGCATAAAAAACATTCTTTTCATAATAGTCGAATAGAATTTATAGAATAGAGACTACCTGGTCTCTATTCTATAAATTCACATGTCTATAAAATCTATATATCTAAAAGTCTATAAAATCACTAAACTCTCGACTAAAACTCTAGACAATTTCAATTTGCTTATGATTCTTAAATATATTTGAATCATTAACTTCAATTCCATTGACTATCCATGCACAATATTAATTTTTAACTAAAAATATTTCAATTTAAATTCTTTATTGTTTTGAAATTACTATATGTATTTATGTATGTATATATATCCCAAGCAACGCAACCATGTTGTTTCAATGTGGTGTCAACGTTCAATACCAACATGCACAATGTTGTTTCAACGTGGAACTGCAACGTTGTTTTCAAGCGGAAGTGTTCACTTAAAGGAGCGTGGATACAATGTTGAGTGCCAACGTTGTTTCTACGTAGATATATCACACTGCTTCCACATGCTAGCTATTGCCCACGTGGTTTCAATGTTGAATGTCAATATTGGTTCAACGTGGATTTGTCACATTGTTTCCACATGAGTGTTCATTTTTGCCCATGTGGTTTCCACGTTGAATGTCAATGTTGTTTCAACATGGATCACATCAGTAAAAATAGATTTGAAATGAGAAAAATTATTACGATGATCATAAAAGATACTTTTAAAAACAGTATCAGGGGTTTCAGACTTTTTAAAATTTGAGAAAGGGTTAAAAATTGTAGTTTCATGATGATGCCAAGGTGAAATGGGGAAAGTTGGAGGAATAACTCTAAGGTTTTCCACCTGATGGAATGAGAGAATGTTTTTAACTCTCAATGAAAAAGATGGTCGTGCATGTTTTTAAGTAGCTCTCTTCTTAGTTCGAATGAATAAGCACTTTTTGGTGTTAAATATAGGTTTTCTGCAGATCGTAAGAATTCTAGTGTTCAATCATGTGTTGAAATAATCCGATGCAAAGGTGAAATTTGCACTCCAAAATTGTTATTTGCGTTCTGTCTGTTTACAATTTTAAAAATGTGGTAATCATAATTTTCAGTGTTTTTTTTAGTAATATACAGTCAATAATTAATTCTTTTCTTTTTAATAGGCATTCCAGATGAATGTTTGGAGTGCAAAGTTTACACTTGGACAAATAATTTTTAATTCCACCCCTTAAATTGTAAGTACTGAATACTAGGCATTTTTTTCTATGCTATAAAAACAAATTTTGTGTAAAAGTCCCTTTTTTTTTTTACAAGTACCTTTTTTTCAAACTTTTGGTCCCTTAGTCCCTTTTTTTGAAGTTCCAAGTTGCTAAACACCCTGAAAGTTGCACCCTGATGAAATTCCAAATTTCTGCCGTTTTTCATTTTATTTTGTTTGTATATCTAAATATATATATACCTAAAAATATTTATGTAATCCATGAAGCAAGAACAGTGTTACATAGATGGTTAAGTATGGCTGCTGTCAACATTTTGCAATACTAATTGAACATAACAGCATTAATTTCTTTCAAATTTCAAGAAATTGTAGTCTTCAGATAAATCTTCTATAAAATGTAATTGATTTAGAAGAAATACAATAATGCCACTAAGGAAAAAGTTAAGTCTGAGGATGTTTTTTTTTTTTAGCTTTTGAATTCTCTAATTGGACCATATATGTTATGCGTGTGTTATTGTCAATGTATGAAAGTGAAATTAGTTTTTCTATATAAGGACTGAAGTACTTTAAGCAAAGTTTGAAACAACATATCGTAGAGGTTAAATTGTGAAATAATTAGTTATAACAGTTGTCTAGTTATTCTGTGATATAACTAGTTTTTGTATAAAATTTCTAATGATAGACAATTAGATAGTAAAATAAAAGCACTCTATAATTTTTTATTTTATCTTTTGTTGCAAAACTCTAAAAGTAACAAAAAGTATAGCAGGCATCTTCTTCGAACAGTCGTTTGAAGCCCCTCAAATTGCCTTATTTTTTTAAAATCACTTACTGTTGCCAAATTTATTGCTTTTAATAATAGTGTTCTTAAATATCAATTTTGGGGAATTAGAGGTCCCAAATGGTTGTTGGACGTAACAACTTTCAGTAACAAGTCAATTTTTTAGCAATAATTAAAAATGGAATTTTTTTTTTTTCACTAATTAGGAAGTATTAGTCTGATAAAACCTCTGTTATCAGAGTGAGTCATAGATAAACATAAATATCAGCGTTAGGTATTGTATTCTTTTACTAAGATATGTATTGAACCTTGATTTGAAAGACAGAACTTGGCATGGCTCGGATATCTGGTCGTCTAGTGATAAATTGTATCTTATGAATCCATTATTCAATTCAATGGAACTTTTTTAATATATAAGTTATATTTTTTAAGAAATAATGGAGGGAAATGTTTAAAATTAAAAACTGTTTTAAAACAATTTTTTTTTTTTTTTTGTAGTTTTAAGTCTCACAATTGAAAAGAGGATCATTTCCAGATCGAGTTAACATATTTCCTACTGCATATTCATTGAAAGCCAA
>OZ021729.1:37232707-37340814 GCA_963978545.1 Linyphia triangularis
CCACATACAGCACTTCTACAACATCACGACTCACCAGCACACAGAGACCGATAGACAAAGGCAAAACTTTCAAACCATTGAAATATCAAAGTATTGCCTCGTCAAGCATTCAGTCCAGATCTCGTACTATCCGATAATTATTCTTTTAAATTCTCATCTTACTTTGTGCACGGACTGTGGTTTAGTAATAAGAATGATATAGAGAAGGCATGAGTTATTTGTCACCAAGTCGACCTAATGGTATCAGCTTAGAGAAGAAGTTTTGACGTTGAGGTGGCAACAAACTCATTCTTTATAATTAAAATTAATTTGAGGATTCTATCATTGTAGCCTGTTTACACTATAGGTAAAAATACGAACGAACTTTTTACTCAACATAATTACATAGCCCAACCAATTTCCTATTTCCTCATTCGTTTTTTATATGAATCTTTAAATCTCTTTTCTCAAATTTATAAAACTTTTACTTTTACCTTTTATCATCTCTCCTCTAACTTTTATACTTTAAAACAACCAACCATTTTTACTTAAATACAGATGAGAAAATAATCCCACAGCAACAACAAAGATTCCCCAAACTCAATCATTACACCCCCCCAACACGACCACCATAAAAAAAATTCCTCCAACTCGCCATCGGAAACCACTTTCACAAGCAAAAATCCTATACTACCTTGCCATCTGCTTGTTAGTACAGTCCAGGACAAACTGCCATAACGAGCCCATCGATAAGTCCTCCTGTATGTCCACAACCCCAACAAACTGACCAATCCATTCCGCATACCCCAGTGGTCAGTTCATCAACACCCATGGTCCGTTGGGGACCATTGTTGACCTTCGTCCGCGGAGGGTTAAATCAGCTTGTCACTGCTTTCTGAACATCCGATGTCCTATTAGGGAGGTACAACGGGGTAGTGGGTGATAATCTAGTTGTTTCCCGTCCTTTGTTGTTTCTCTCCCCCGTTGTTCATATGCCTCAAGGGATGTGAGAAAGGTCTTACCTGGCACAAGAGATCAAGAGATTTTAAAGATAGTATGAGGCTAAAAAAAAATTGGTACCAATAGAAATAGATGAAGTTATTTTAATCCAACGTCTTAATTATGCTGATATTTACTTTGAAGACCTTATTATAAAATTGCAATACTTTTCAAAATTGCAAATTAGTGCTTTTTCACTGGCACACATGAGTTATTTTTTATTTATTAAAACAGTGTGTAAAACATGTGTTAATTAAAGAAATATTGTCACCTTCTTGTAAATTAATTTACTGAATTTCTTTGTTGATTAATAATATTGTGTTTCAAAGGTCTAAAATTAGTAAATAACGTAGTATTAAAACAATGACTTGTAGTTAAAAGAAATAAAATGTCTGAAACAAATTACAGATTTAAGAAAAATCTCTCTGTGCAATTAAACTTCATATTTCGTAAATTTTCAAATGTTTGCCCTACGTTGGTATTTAATAATTTAGTTTATACTAGAATATATTTACTTTGTACATAAAAAAAAAAGCCAGAGGATTTTGTTTACGAACATGTTTTTTATACTCACCAATCTTTCATCTACTCTAAGTTCCACAGTAAAAATGTTTAAGCAAACACATAACTTAAAAGCATGCTAACAATCTTTCAAGATGACATTTAAGGAGCCTCGCATATCCTTAAACTATTCCTGCCAGTCACTCTTTATAATTCTAACTTACTTCACAACAGTCGCAAAGCATCTCCAAACATTCCGCTTGATAGCTACCAGAAGTACACATTCGTCATTTTTTACCATCCTTCTCCTTACACATACCATTCATGCAGAATTTAATTTCCCGCAGACCAAATGCAACTCAACCCTTCTCTTCCCAAGAAATGTCTCTCTAGATATAGATATACATACTACAGCTATTCCTTTCTGGAATAGCTGGGGATGGTAAAGGGGTTAGTGGAATCATTCCAGACGAAGAATGGAACGCCGGGGTTGATTGCCACAATCCAATGTCCCTGCGCTTTTCCCCACACAGATTGAAAAGGGGAGCAGCAAAGCAAACGATTGATAACTCGTGCCAGTGTTGCATAATTCAATTTGCTGGTGGTTGGGGCGTAACAGATGGACAGGCGCCCAAGACAGACAGACGAACGGACAGATCATGAAGGTGGATTGTAATTATAATTCTACCTTTCCCATGAATACAAATGGTACGGGACGTGTCTGAAATTTCGGTGGGGCTGCCGTTTGGTGTGCGCCCCTTTTCTATCTATCTCTCTAGGAAGGATGGGGTTCTTTGATTTATGGCTTGCCGAGGGGGGGGGGGGGGGCTTTAATATCTTTCCTGGTTGGATGTGTGTGGTACGTTTTCGCAGATTCGAAAGGGGTTGAGGAGAGGGGTAAAGTGATAATTTTAAAGTGAATTGAGGTTAGGGGTTTGTGCGTGGGTGGGGAAAGGGAAGTTGTGTCGGGTTCGTCGAATGGGGTAATGAATGAAAAGAAAAGTTATTTTTTGTTGCTTTGTGTGAGATTGCTTTTTGAATAGAGGTTGTTTAAAGATATTGTAAAGAAAGTAGTATTTGTTAAGTATAAATAAAAAAAGCAAATTTTAGATAATTGAGATTTTGTGTACGAATGCTCTCAATATGGGGGATTGGTGAGGAAATTACTTGTCTAGTAAAAGTAACAATATATAAGCACGAGGGGCACTAAACTCTACGTATGTAAGGTGTGCATTTTACAATTTCCACTTGTTTATAACAATAGTCTTAAATTGTACGAACATCAACAGATACCAGATTGTTAGTATAAAAGGATAATTTAACTAAATGAAGATTTCGTGTTTCTAACATTTATGATAAATCTATTTGCAACTTCCGTAACTTACACAGGATAAAAAAGCAGAGGTTTTGAACACATGATATATTTTAAAAACTTGATAACCATAATAACGAAAAAGCTATTTTTCTTAAATGAATTTATTATGGGCATTCTCTGAAAATCACATTCGCATACTTTCAAATGTTCGTGAGTTATTGATTTTCCAAAACTCTTATTACTTTTGTATCATCCTATATACACCAGTTCTTTCTCTGTAAAAACGTAGTAGAAATGTTCTAATTTGACAGACTCCTAACTGAGCTTTTCCAAAACACACATTAATTGCAGTTTTTATTTTTTTAAATCTGAATAGAACTTTTCTCGAAATAAAATTAAGATTTACTTATGCAAGTATTTAATGGGATCTTAACATTTGTATTGTTTTCATGAAATAAAAGGAATATAAATAAATCTCTAAATAACCAGTACATTGTAATCGATACATTTGCACTGTTATTGTTATTATTGTATTTTCTGTGGCTTTTTTTTTTTTTTTTTTTTTTTTAATTTTTTTTTTTTTTTTTTTTTTTTTAGGGGGAGATGGTCTTTAAATTATGAAACTGCCAAGAATATTTTGTCTCTTAACTATTTATTTTATATATATGCTTTCTCTTCAAATCTAGGATACACAGAATAAAACTAAATGGACACTAAGAGCAGTCTGTAAAACGTAAAAAAAATCAAATATATTTACAAAACTTTACATACCGACTACTGAATTATAAGGAAATAATGTATTTCAATTAAAAAACTGTAAATAATTAACTTTTTAAATATTGACAAAGTTTCACACATGGCACTTAACAATAACAATTGTCCCATCTATTATTTCTGAGCAGTGTTTTTTGTGACGATCCATTTTACTCCTTTTATATATATAAAAAAGAAATTGATGAATAATTGACTAATTTAAAAGCTAAGACTTCCGCTTCTGATTAATAGTTTATATATTCAATTATAAATTCATGTTATTTGTTTAATAATAAAAGTTCAAAAATCAGAAACAGTCCAAAAATTATTGGGAAGTAGTGATAACGTACAGTTAATGGCAGAATAAAGAAAAGAGAAAACTACAATTTAAGCACGTTGAAAAAACCTAAAGAATCTTATATCTCTCAGCAATAGGAAACAATAGCGTTCTCTGATAAGCTTCCATAAAAGTAATTCCTCTAAGAAATCTTAAATGTTCAGGTTGAACACGGGCCCATTAGTAAGACATATTTTCAAACCTGTAATGGCTCATTTTTCTTTTGGTCTAACGCATCATTGACAACTTTACGAAAATGTGAATTTACGTATGCCTTTTAAAATGTTACATTTTCATACAGCAAAATTTTTTTAACAGACAATTATTTTTCTTTGCGTAAGGTATAATTTCAAAGGCTAAATAGCACAGTGGTCAACAACCTTTTTTGCTGAAAAGCCGCAAAATTTAATCTCTCAATTTAAAAAAAGGCTGCATCTAAAATGTGATAATCGCTCAGACAAATAAATAGGAAACTTCTATTTAAATTTGCATTTTTAACAATGTAATTCTTAAGAACTATAACTTTTCATCAATAATTTTCGTAAAGCACAACCTACAAAGAAACGTATGGTAAAACTGAAATAGATTCCATGCACTAACAGATTAATTGTCGTCGATAAACCATTCCTAAATCCTTCAAACAGTCAGCAAAGTATAACTTAAAACTTACTTAATTAAAAATTTTGAAAAAAAACCCACTGATTCTTGAAAGTGCCACACAAGATTACTGAAAAGATAGCTTACGGCATGCAAGCAATGGTTTGTCTGTAACTGGTCGAAATGTATTCCAATTTTTTTAATATATGCCCATAATTGCAGGTTCTATACTGCTCTAAGTAGACGTAATTAAATTACGGCAACCCAGTGTTTAACAATATACAAATAAAATAACAACAAAAGTTAACAGACGATTCTTTTTTCATTCTTAATGCTCTAAAATATAAACTTTTATGTATTTAAGTTATAAATAAAGGGTCAAATTATAATCTTCTGCATAGAATTTTAAGTTTAACATATGAAGTGTTTATAACCTATACCTTTTTTAATTATTCGTTGCATCATACTAACTATGTTATTATATGACATTTCAAAAGGGTACAGTAAATTCTGACACATTCAATTAATTGCAATCGAAATAATTTGGCAGTATTGGCAAATTGTTTTAAATACCAAGAAGAATTTTATATCTGTCAATTTTCAAAATAGTTTGAAGTATGGAATAATTTATCTTCAATCAAAATGACTGTTGTCATTTTTGTTATTGTGTTTGTTATTGTAACTGATGATGTTATTATTGTAGTTATTGTTATTGTTGTTACTGTTGTTGTAATTGTTATGTCACTATAAAGTGGAATTTATTCTGTATTAAAGCTCAAAAAACTTTTTAGAAATGCAGTTGGTTTAAATGAATTTATTACATAATAAAAACAAAACAGAATAATGATTAGCAAGAAATCCTCAAACTTAAATGACACAACAGCAACGTACGCAAGAGATAAAGTCATTTTACTTTACACCACTTTCTACTGAAGTATCTAATTTTTAAACTTCAAAGCGATCAACGATATCCAATATCCATTTTGCGACTTCATCAAGTCTTCAAATTGCTTGTCTATGTCAACACCGCTTCTCAAATCTACAATTGAAAATCGGAAGTTATAATTCCCTCCTTCCCCCCCCCCCCCCACTGTATCGATGGTTAAATCATGAATAATGCAAATTCAGAGCAGGAATTATATAATGTACTCTCTTTTTAATTCCCTGGGCTACTGTCGGAGGAATGTAAATTCGAGAATTAAACCTTAAAACAAGTGCTTTTAAACTACAGACGATCTTTTGAAACTGCGCGGAATTAATTCTATTGGTTTCGACAATGTCTGCTCCTCTGAGAATACATTCTATCAAAAGTGTTTTCGAAGGGATTGGTGATTTGAAAATCGACAATATGCTTTTAACTAAATATCTGATGGATAAATATTTATAAACTTATGTTCAGTTTAAAGTTGCTAAAGAGCATTAATGGCCGATGAAACATGCGTTTATAATTTGGAATATTTAAATGCGTATTGAAGGTGCTACAATTTTTCATTTCTCATGAAGGATTTGTGTTGTATAAAACTTGACTCATTGGGGAATGTGTGCCAGGAAGGACTAATAAATTCTAACGCCCCATAGAGAGATTTTTTTCTATTTTGCTCATAAATTTAGCACATGGTGCTTAGTGCTTAATGATAAGATAAAATCTAGAACTTATAATAAAAAATAAATATTAAAACTTAGGATTCAACAGTAGCATATAAAATTGTCATTGAGTTCTGAATTTCAATCTGATGATTTTGAATTTTCATCTATCTCCGCAACAATGCATGAATAAGAAAAGTTCGATACCAAAAAAAAACAAGTTCAGTCAAACCCCGTTAACGCGAAGTCGATGGGGCCGGCAAAATTGTTTGTGTTAACCGAATTTCGTTTAAAACGAATAAATAAACGTTAAGTTTTTAAGTACGGAGAACTGCTTTTACTTCACGTTAAACTTGATTTCATGTAAAGCGATTTCGCGTTAAAGGAGTTTGACTATATGTCCATGTCCAAATACTACCAAAATTACGTTTACCATCGTTTTTTACCCATTTTCATCAATTTCTAATTTCTAAATCACATGAACTATTCATAAGCAGAAAGTTTTTTAAAAGATCCATCGCCTTAAACATTTCAGATACTTTTCAGTTTCCCCTGCAAATTTCCCAATTTTGCACAAAACAATGTTTTCTCGTTGTTCTAATTCAGACAATGCAACTAACATGCAACACTATCCCTACTTTGACAACCTTTGACAGCTCTGACAAACCAAATACAATCAAAATCGATGTGTGTAATAAACCATTTCCATCATGGGTACCGTGACTTGGTGCACTAACTGACTTAACAAATCAACAAAACGTCCTCAAACATTTTTACCCTCTCACGTGTCTACGGAACTTTACCTTAACAAACATAGCTTAAAAAGACTTTGATAGTACATTTTGTGCTTTGGTTATGAAATCTTGAAAGTGAAGAATGCTAAGAAATCAAAAGAGTAACAAAATATTTTTCTCTTTTTTTCTGCAAATGCACATGAGATAAATGGAAACTTCTTTTCCATTCAACACTATTAAATGACGTTTAACACAAAAGTATGTTCGGTAAACAAACATTAAAAAAAAATACATAAAATTTGTGTGGTTACAATGTAATTAAAAAATATTTAACTCAGTAAAAATTTAACCTTAACTAAAAATTTCAAATTTTGCAAATTTGGAAACTTTACAAATGCATTCGTGTATGCTTTGTCAAAGCTATCTAAAAAGCTCTGGATATTCATTAAATTACATCAAACATTATAGAAAAAATTTCGTATGAAAAAACATTAAAAATGAAATTGAATTAACTACTATTATTCATAAATTAAGAATTTTAATGTTCTTTCTATAAAATATGACTATATATTAAAAAAAATTGGCATAAACTATCAAAACCACCAATTGCATTTAAATAAAATACTTTTTTTTTATTTTATTAAATTTATTAAATGTAAAGCCGAATCGATAGACTTTATTTAAATATTTACAGTAGTGTAAATATTAAAATAATTTAAAAATGGTTTCTATGTACTTTAAATTAAATTATAAATTAATTTTAAATTGTAAATTACATTTTTAAATAAGCTCTACAATTTTTTTTAATGACTGACTGCGTTCAACCGTACTTTTAGTACTTAGTTTAGCAAAAACAAGAATTTATAAAAAGATTAAGGTCTCGGTTGTTACACAACTATTTACAAGTCAGTCAAAATTTATTATGTAACTGTAAAATAATATAACCCATAAAAACAAAGTTTTTAATAAAAATCCTTTATATGCATTGCCAATTTTTGTATTCATTAAACAGCGTTGTTTCTGTGAACAGCGTGTTCTTGGTGTTTGCATCTAATTTTTAATATCAAAAACATTTTTATCAACAAAATGTGCGGTAAACTACGTTTCAAAATTTATTTATTAAAAATGAACGTGATTTTATGCCCTCACATCCAAATATATTTATTTATTCCGATTAAAACAATTTAATTATTTATTTATTTAAAAAATTTTGGCAACAGGAAAAGTTTCTTCAATGGTCTGTTGAATGATATTTTAGGTATTTGATGATGGCAAGTTGATTTATCAGTATTCCGTAAAAGCGACCTTTTAGTGACAGTCACAGCTCCAAAATTTGATGGAATGCATTGTCATTGATATTGAATCCGTCTGCCAAGTTTCAGCCCGGTTGGATGACGGCAAGGGAGGTTCAACAGGGCCGCCATCGATTGTAGTAAAGCACTTTTTTTTTAATTGAGAAATACAATTTAAAAGACTTAATACATGTATGTCAGATTTTATGAAGAGCCTTGATCTTTAAATTAAAAAGTATTTTAATTCATTAGAAATAATCAAAATAATCACTTCACAAATTATGTATAATTTATGCATAAATCAGTCCTCCTTTACTCTACAGGGTGTTTCAAAAAGGTGTTTCTTTTGCTATGTTATGTTATAAAAGTGAATCTTATATTAAATAACATTAATACAAAAAAACAGCACTTTAACTTTAAAATTAACCGAAATACAATGCATCGAATAACATGACTTAGAACATATTTTATGAGCTTTCAAATAAAAAAATTATGGGAAATAACTAAATGTAGTATTTTAATTTTAAAACTAAACTATTCTAAAGATTATAAAATTAGTAGTAAAAAAGTAGATTGAGAAAATGAGTTTTGTAGTAATATCTTTACTTTCCACAAAAAAAAATTTAATTACACGTCAAAATCAAATTACTTCAAAACATATTTTTTAACATTGCAATCAGACAAATCTTAATTTGCGTTTCTACAAATTGATACGGACCGCTTAATTTTAAAAATCGGTATAATTCGGTTAATTTTAAAGTTAGAATCTTAATTTTTTAAGTAATGTGATCTAATCTTAAGTAGACTTTTATTTTTGGATATAAAAATATTATTTTTGTATCTTTTTCAATGAATTGCTCATGAAAATTACACTATGCTTTGCTATTTTCATACTTTATTTGAAATTTACGCAAATTCACTATCTCTACTATCAAAAGTAATATTCCCCGCTGCAATCTGATTAGGTTACCCTGCATATGGGTCTCATAATCCTCTATATAATTCCAGGTGGAAATATATCAAGTAATATCTTATATTTATTTACAATTGTTTACTTATAGCTCAAGAAAACAGCCAAACTCAAAAATACTTTTCCTTAAAAAAAAAATCCTTAAAATGTTTCATCTGCATTGCGGCCAACAAAGAAACTCTAAAATGTCTCCGTTTCCGCACAAAACGACAAATTTCCCAAAGGTGCTTCCCATATTTCCCTTTCCAAATAGATGTGAACTTTACTTCTCCGAGTCCTTGAGATCCAACACACATGGCACCTTTTTCACAAATAAATAAAACGAAAACTTGAAGAAAACTGAATTGATAAATAAAAAAAAAAATGCCTCAACTCTCTCAGAGATATATGTCCCCAGTAGTGAATCCCTACTATAAGCAAACACTTTCCCTATCTGCATCGATAACAGATAAAAACCGCCAAAAGATCTTTTTGAATAAGAATATTTTCAGCGGAGAATATATTTAGGCCAAACTCAGCTTTGAATCCATTACCCTAAAAAAACGTTTTGGCGCTATTACCCGAGGGACATTGAGCGTCGAAGGTCCTAATTGGGGGAGCTGACAGATTGTCGATACAGTACCCTAAAATTCAAACCCTTTTTTTTTATATTTTATAGTTTTATCCATACGCGCGAATATTATAGAAAGAGAATTTCCCTTTTTATTTCATACACTCTTGGCCGCAGTCGCAAGGGATTTGGCGAGTTATTGGATATGGAAAGCGAGCCGATGAAAATACGACAACTAACGCCATCTGGGGTTACATCTGGGTATTATTCAGTCCGGAAAGCGAGGTCTGTAGGGAATTTTGGAATAAAATGGGTCAATTGAGAGGGGGTGGGGGTGTGATGTATTAAAAGTATCATGGGTTGAAAAGGGACTGAAGTAAGGTATAAGGGTGTTTTGTTTAGGGGAAGAATTTATGAAACTGTAATTCTGGCCGCTACGGTATACTGTGTTTTTGTTTACGAAAGCCGAATAGATTTATAAGATGTAAGAATAGTAAAATAAATTCTAGTACGGTTTGTATAACTCAGATTGGAATATTGGAATTAAAGATTTATTTCAATAATTATAATTGTGATTACAAATTTAAAAGAGTTGTGGCTTAAAAAGTTTCTTTTTTTTTAATTTCGTGTTTTCCTAAATGTGATTAGAAGTTACAATTAGTCTACCTTTCACCCCTCTGTTCTACGCCCTCTGTTAAGAAAAAAAAAACTACTTTTGCGTGGGAATTTCTTTTAGTTAGCACATTTCTGCGAAATTTTCGTAACATATAGATTTAACCTAGCTTCTACTTCTTTTGGACTTTAATGCATAAGTGTTTCCAAGTATAAATGTAATCAATATCAGAACTGTGAATTAAATAAATTTTTAATTTAAATTACTGATCTTAAAAACCTTTACAAAAAAACATTTTTGTTCTTTCCTAAACTCATATAACATTGACAATAGCACTTAGAGGTTATTAAAATTCTTTAAACAATTATTCAACAACGCCACTTCCATTAATTTTAAACCTAGCCTCCATTTATCAGCTATATCTTAAAAATAGAATCCCAAAAACTATAACGAAATTAGAATGAAATTATGCACTGAAGAAACTTTTTGTCAATAGTTTCTTGGGAATTTAAAAACATAGTGTTTTAGAACTGTATGCGAGTAACTGTGGACAGGTAGATTGATGATGGTGCGTTTCGAATTTGATTGGCTGTCGCAATTACACGTCATATGGTCGAGTTGGCCAACAAGCACAGAGTAGAAAGTCATTCATTCATCAATGTCAGACTTCTTGATGATGTTAAGAAGTATTCAGTTTGGATAAGTATAAGGTGTAAAAGTATTTATTTCCATAAGAGCAAAGTGACTGTAACAACGTAGGGTCAAAGTAATTATAGGGCCGCTTTATTTGATAGCAAACACAATTTAGAACACTTTTCACTTATATAATTACACGTAATTTGGGTTAAAACTAAATTTGGGTTAAACTGTATAGTTTAAGATGTATTAATATTCATAACCTCTTTCGAATTTTTTAATAACACTTTAAAAAGTAAGAAAAATGTATTTTGAACAAAAAAAATTATATTTTATAGTTATGGAAACTTTGATGTCATATAAATCTATTTTACTCAAACAACAGATTTACCAAAATATAATATAGAATGTTTTATAAAACAAAATATTCAACTGTACTTACATATGTTGTAAACGATTTTCGATTATAATAAGTATTGCAAGAGCCTAATGGGTAATTTAAAATATAATATTTTTTCTACTTTTGAATATTTTTATTAGCATTAATTTTTTTTAACTTTTTTTGTAGCGTAGTTCTATTCATAATATATTTTTAAAAATAGATTAACAAATAAGAAGTGGCAGTAGGAAATATTTAGAGGATGTATTTTGAGGGAAGAAAGTTTTTTATTTATTTATTTATTTATTTATTTATTTATTTATTTATTTATTTATTTATTTATTTATTTATTTATTTATTTATTTATTTATTTATTTATTTATTTATTTATTTATTTATTTATTTATTTATTTATTTATTTATTTATTTATTTATTTATTTATTTATTTATTTATTTATTTATTTATTTATTTATTTATTTATTTATTTATTACAACTCTAAAGAAGATTTATTATAAGGTCTAATTTATTACAACTCTAAAGAAGATTTATTATAAAGTCTAATTTATTACAAGATCTAAAAGAAGTTTAATATTTCATATTTGTGTGACTAAATGGCACCTGGAAATCATAGTTTTTGAATGTCGTGTCCAAGATTTCATGAAAAGATTTCATTAAAATTAAATCTATTGCCTTTTACTATAAAACATTTTTTAAATAATGGAGCTTATCTCTGGCACTGCTATGTCAATTACAATTTTCGTGAAAAAAGGAAGTGTACATTGTTGTTGGATAATAGAATAATAGAACCTGAAAATTTTAATTTACTTTTAGAAGTTTATTATGATTGGTCATAAGCATGTCTCAAGTGTTGCCATTCGATGGAACCCCACTCTGAATAAGACCTTGCATAAAGTTCATACTTATATTTAAATCGTCGAAAAAAAAGATTTCGAAACCTGTAGAAACAACTCAGAGGTATCATCTTTCCAAATCTTACAGTAATAAAAAAAAAAATTGTTCATCAGGTGGCTTCGGTTTGAAATCTAAAGAAAAAGCTTCCCTCATCTTCCTCACTTAGAATATAAAAATAAAAGCAGAAAAATGTAATAATGACTTGAAAAGTAAGCAACATCACTTTCTGTGCATTACTTCCAGCAAATGCAAAATAATTCTCCTGACAATATCCCATTTTTACAGCGATGAGGATCCACAACCACGGGAAGCCAAAAAAGAAACAATAATTCAATTAAACTCTAAGATCGCACACTTACAAGAGGAAAAATCCCTTAAAATATAAGAGCCATCTCCCTATTTAGGGTAAATTCCAAGATCGGCGCTATCACTTTCCCCTTGTTCGTGCATTATACACGGTTAACCAAATTACGTGGGTAGAGAAAAAACAGGCGTGATCTATATTCGAAAAAAATAATAATGGAATAAAAAGGGTTGCGCGTGGGGAGGGGGAAGGCCTCCCTTCACTTAATCCATGCAGATTAGATCGTCTACTGAGGCCGCGTCGAACACTCTTCGTTTGGGATTTTTAGAAAACCATAAAAGAACCGAAAATTAGAGAGAACGGCGAGATGATATCGCGTTGCTTTTTCCACTTCAGTTAGGGGTCGGGATTCTTTCTGACACTTGGGGAAGAGGAGGGGGGGGGAGGGGAGAGATTTCATGGTATTTATTCAAGAAGAGAATGTTGGTGTTCAATCTCAAAAAGTATGTAACGATGTTACAAGTCCAAACGGCTTCTGAAAGTGTTTTTTCTTCGCCATTGACCTTTAAGAGAGTTTTTATTTGAGACATTCCGGCGAAATTTCTCAATGGACAATTCCCGCATTTTCTTAAACACGAGTGAAATTAGTATATATTGATGAAGAACTTCTTTCTGGTTCCAAATATTCAAACAAAAGTTCTTTAAAAATATTAATTATTTAAATATTAAGAAAAGAAAATGAACCAAAACCGATCCAAAACCAACCGATCAAAACATTCAAGAAAATCCGTGACGTCTAGAGATCGTATAGTTTCTATAGTTATCGTGAGGTTTCTGCCAAATAGTTGGAGTTGAAATAGTTGGCGTTGGTAGACCATTGTCATATCCCTTACAGGTTGGCGCGATTTGCGAGAAACTTGCAAAACTGGTTACCGCTGCCGCATTTCAAGCCAAAATGTTTGGGAAGCATTGACGTCTTATTCAATTCGAGCCGAGTGAATCGTTTTCTCGCCAACGTCTAACAACGGAACTTTGATTGCAATTTTTTTTTTTTTTTTTTTTTTTTTTTTTTTTTTAAGTGCATTGAGCCGAAATTTTTGGGTTTATGGCCATTTCGAAACATTTAGAATTGAATAAAAAAAATTGAAAAAATGTGGGAATCATCCCTTGATTGGATGTAATGTTTTTCTCCAGCACGAGTGTCGTTTAAACTCGGTCAGATGATGAGGTAAAATTTGAGTTAGAACCTCACTCTGTAGCCGCGTCAAGACAGCCTTCGACGCATGCAACGAAGAGCACCTCCTGTTATAATACATATCGAACTCCTATTCCACCACAGATTTCAGACACATGGACAGAAACAAAATACGCTCACCTAGCATGCGAGAGAATTCGGAATAGAGCCTCGCCCCTGATCTGCAATCCCTATTCTCAAAGTGAGTAAACACGCCCTCTCTTCCTAGTAGCGCAAATACGCTTTTCAATATTGTTCAACATTAGCCAATCCTATGTGTACCATTATAGAGTGACCGTTGCTACGGATCTTGGTCAATATCACCCAATGCTGCATAAAATATACTGGACATTTTGAAATAATGGAGCTCAGTTTTAAATTTTAAATATATATTTTATAAGAAAACACAAAGGTCTTAAAAAAATATGTTTTGTGATGTTTTTGACAATTTGTGTTTAAAAAAAAAAATGTGCATTTGGAACGATGCTCGAGTTTCGGTCAAGTTTGACCAATCTTCAGAAACCCCGCCATTGGCCAATACTGCTGTGCTACCTGGGAGGTGGTGATTGGGAAAATAATGTCGATTAAATTGTAAAGCTACCTGCGGAGAATTTTTCGTATTTTCTTCCATTTATGATACACATTCGGAACAGTTCCCGCTTAACAGATCTCTCAGAAATCATTCCTCCTTGACACACACAATCGCACACTGTGACTCTTTTCATGATCCATGTCCTGATTTAACGATGTCCCGTTGTAGTATTACTCTTGTATAGTTCGTGCGTTAGTATATATTTAGTAAAACCAACCAATGTCAGAATCTATTATATGAAATGCCCTATCCCCCAAGTGATAGCAGAAGCCAAAAAGGAAAAGAAGGCAAGTGCATATTTCCTTGGCTGTGAATGCATTGATTGGAGAATGCAGTTGTAACGAGTATAATAAGATTCGACTTTTACCTCAAAATTGAACGATGGTTTTAAGTTTTAAAATTGTCCTGTTATCTGTAATGAAACCACCCCAAAACAACTAGATGATATTTTGTATTCTTTGGATCTCCATTTGTGGTTTCCCAGCTTCAATCCTTTCAGCAATTTTACACTGAAAAAAAATATTTGCCTAAGAGCGACAAAAAAGTAGTCCGTGTTATTCTTATTTTACTTCCATTAATTGTGGGAGTAATATAATTAAAATTTCGAATCATAAGTGAAAAGGTAACATGCACGATCTGAAATTCATATTAATACCAAAAATACTATCATAAAACAGACGTTTAGTAAATCTTTTTTAATCCATTGCAAATCAACCAACTTTCATTTATAATAGTTTACAGCTCCTAGGCACATAAATAAAGAACTATACACATTGTATATAGACAACTTTTCTATCCGTTGAAGTTCTTCATATAAAGATACAATAGTTCGATTTATATTGAAAATTTTCATATTTTTAAGAACTTGAACGTGACTACGCATTTATTAAAAAATTAATATACTTTTTAACTGCACATTATCGCAGTTTAAAGTACCCAATATGGGTTTCTTAAAATTCAGCAGATGTTTAAATTACATTATCGAAATATTTTTTTTTTTTTACTCTAAAAACTATCTTAATCCAAAAAAAAAACAAAAAACTTTCCAACCAAACACTGATTGAATACAAACAAAAACCATGCATTCCTTCTCCAAAACTTCGATCTTTTCCCGGAACTTATCAACACTATAAAGTCGCATAATAATGGATAGGAATCTGCATTTTTCAGTTTTAAAAAGTAACCCTTCCCTCCCCAAAAAAACCCTCAACATTCTGAATCGCAGTACATCGACTTTACCTTCCACAACAAATTTCAGAATTTCTAAGATCCTTTTACGAAAGAGATCTATAATAATGAAAGCAGAATACATCTCAAGTCGAGGAGCTTCGATATCATCCATATGCAAAAGATAAAATCATACATATTCTTGGAAAAGGGGTCTTAACTTAGTTTGCAACTTCTCCGGGAAAATTGTTGAAAACTCAGTTTCGACAAATGAGAGTAGGTGAGTTTGTGAAGCATCGCCGTTTTCTGTGGCATCACCAGAGTGGAATGTACTGCTAGGTATTTACATGAAAAAATTTATACGTATGGTAATACTGCTAAACATGGTGCTTACTTGACTTGTAAACAAGCATGTCGACAGTAAATCAGTGGGTTTGTAGTATGAAAAAATTCTAAATACACTAGAAAATATTTAATGTAACTTATGGTGTTTTTCTCTGCAACAATTGTAAATACTCTTAATTCAAAGATATTAAAAACATAATTCAGTTAAAATGTTTTACTCAATAAGTGGAAAGTCATTAGTTTTTAGTTTTAAAACAAAATTTATTTTTTACGGAACTACTATTATTGTACTGTTATTATCGTATACTATTATTATAATATACTATTATTATTGTAGGATAATTAACTTCTGATATTACAGATCCTGAAAGGAAACACTGTTAAATTTTGAAATTCAAAATCTTGTTTGATAGAAAAAAAGTTTATTGAACAATTTTGTTGACTTCATACATTTCCTTCACTTTTATAATGTCGATGAACCCTGTTTTCTGTAGCACATAATTACAAAACGAAAATGTATACATAATATTCAATAAATCCATTTCATATTACTTGCAAAGATTTTGAGTAGATATTTATAAGATAATTTACACAACGTTTTACAAGAAAAACATCAGGATATTCTTTTAATATGAATTTTTGAAGTTCTTGTGCATTTTAATTGTGAAACAAGGTTTATTATCTTAAACAATAGGATTTTTTTTTATAAAGATCAAAATATCCAGCCAATTTGTGTCATTCAAAATAACACATTGATATTGTTGCGATTTCTCATTGCAAAATTACGATGATTTTGCCAACTGTGCAGCGTGTTCCCAGAATTTCATTACAAATTATATAATAATTTTCTGAAACGATTCATTGCAAGTTACAACAAAATGTAAAAATTAAAAAAATTTCGTCTAAATTTCTATCAATAAAACACTGTTTAAGCAAAAATAAAATGTATCCTATTGGTTCAAACAGCTTTACTATTGTACTGTTATAACAGCATACTTGGCAAACATTGAGATATTTTTAGTTCATACAGTGCTTGGATATTATGCGTATATCACTTTATTTATGTCATATTTTCTTTTATTATTTATTTATACTATATTAATTGAACAGGCTCAAAATAGATACTCATTTTCAGTTAAAACAAAATTAAAAAAGCATGCTTGGATCATCTAAATAAAACTTTTTATGTCAACACCATTTTTCTGAATTTGCACATTAATTGAAAGGGCTCAAAATAAATACACATTTTCAGTTTTGACAAAGCAAAAGAATCTTAAATGCTTGAAACTAATTAAATATCATTTTTATGTCATTACAATATTTTCAAATTAATTAACACGCGTTCAAAATAGATGCAAATTTTCAATCTTGGCATAAAAAAAGATATTCCCAACCTGCATAGTAACGCTTTAAAATAAGAAACATAGTGAAAGACTCTTACAATACCCAACTAAAGTTACAAGGTTCTCAAAACTAGCTCATAGGTCCTCCTCCAGAATATCTTTACCACCCCTTTATTTACATCTACCTCTTTATCTTTCACGCGCAATTTCAACAACGCCACAATTTACTAACCCCAAACTCCTGCAACAAGATAAAAAAAAAGTAGATCCCAACCAACCCCTTCTGTGTTAAATTACCTTAACAATTCTACTACGAAACCCACCAATGAAATATAAATAAAAGAGAGGATCCGCACAAGTAGCCAACGCGGGAAATCACGGCTTTTAAAAACCATCCATTTTCGAACGTTCTGGAGGTTAACCCCAGAAGTCTTTTACGAGGACTCGCTGGGGACCCATAAAGAAGACAGTGCGTAGATCTTTTCTTATCGTCTGCGGGCAAGAAGTTGCAGACAATAGAGAAGTTGTGGGTGTAACGGGGACTTTAAGCACCGTGACGGACACCGGCGAGCTATAAGCGAAGCCACAAATAGCATCCAGCAATTGAGTGAAAACGGATGAGATGGCCTTTCTGGATGCTATGGTCTTTTTGTTTGACATTATTTTTAAGATATCGGAGTTGTTATATTACTTTTGTTACTTTAAATGTTTCAAATGTCGATCGGTTGCATTGCTAAGTGCTTTATTTTAAACAGAAATTTGTCATTTTTCCGTTTGTTGGTTGGTGGACTGTGAATCAAGATAAAATAAATAAGCAATCTTATGTGGAATAAAATGCTGCAGAAATACTTCCTACACTTTCAACTTCTAACTGCATCGGCGTTGCTTTACTTTTGACTGTTCAACTTACCACTGAAAATGTATCCGATTTCGAAATGGTATTGCAATGTTATTTAATGCATATAATGGATGAATGGAGAGAGAGAAATTTTCAAAATTTCAATTTTTCATGTTTTTTTTTTTTTTTTTTTTTTTTTTTTTTTTTTTCCTATCGTATTAAGATAGCCTTCTACTTCAAATTTTAATTTCATTTTTACTTGAACTATTGAATACTGATTTTTAAATCCTTTTCAGGGCCTGACCATGACAATTTGAAGCCCAAGGCCCGGACACGTTCTGGAGACCCATTTTCAAATGCGTGATTTATTGAAAATAGGCTTGACACAAAGTCAAATGAATTAACTTTTAATATCGAGAAAGTTGATAAATTAATGTTAATATTATTTTGAAAGAGTTTATTTTCTTATCACAAATAAAAAAACATTTCAAACAATCAAATTTATAAATCAAAAGAGGATTTTTTTTGTTTTGTATAGCATTGCATTTCACTATCACAATGTGTAGTAATATCAGTGACAACAATAACTGCAGCATTATTCACAACTTCAGAGTCAACATTTGCTGATCACCCAATAAATTCGTCAAAACTTCTTTTCAATTTTTTTTCTCTACCTTTCAACAAAGCTTGATTTCTACTCTGTTAAATGATGGTTTGGTTTACTTGAAAAAATACATTCTAGGTTGCTAAAGACAATTCAAGATCAATTCAAAATGATTTGTAAGTAAAGATCCTTTTATACAGATTATAAAAGATATTCATATAGCTATTGTGAAACAAAAATCATAGGTTTACAACCAATTTTGTTGCTGAGCCTCATGCCCGCGCCTTGGGAACCTAGGCAATGATCAAGGCGTAATTAACTTCAATTTTGTGTGTCGATAGTGGTGCAATCTGCGAAGGCCTAATTAACACCCTTGCCGTCATCCAATTGGTCTGAAACTTGGCAGATAGATTCGATGTCGATGACAATGCATTCTACCAAATTTTGGTTCTGTGACTCTCACTAAAAGGTCATTTTTACGGAATACTAATAAACCAACTTGCAGTCATCCAATCGCGCTAAGATAGCATTCAACAGACCAAGAAACTCTTTGATGATGCCAATTTTTTTTAAATAAATAAATAAAAAAAAATTAATTAATAAATAATAATAAATTTTAAATCAGAATAAATAAATGATATTTGGATGCGAGTGCATAAATTCACATTCATTTTTAATAAATAAATTTTGAAACGTAGTTTGCTGCACATTTTGCTAATAGAATTGTTTTTGAAATTTCAAATTAGATGCAAACACCAAGCACACGCTGTTTACAGAATCGGTGATGTTAACGAATATAAAAATTGGCAATGCATATAAATGATTTATATTAAAAACTTTGTTTTTATGGGTTATATTATTTTATTATCATTTTGTACCTATCAAACTTGTTTAAAAATAAAAGTAATCATCTTTTTCTTAAACATTTTCTACTTATACGTAAACCTATACGTCCACTGTCTTACCTGCCTTTTTCTATTAGATGGACTTATCATCCTCCCCCCCCCCCCCCCCAGAACTAATTCACATCCCTCACGTTGAGTTTTCTACCAAATTAAACTTCCCCTGACCTTTTACTTCTGGAGACGGGGATGGGGAGACTGTTCTCGCCAATTTGGTTTATTTGGCATCTGGTACTGCACCCCCACCCCCGGAGCAACAATATATTTTAATAATAAGAGTTGTAAAGAAATATTTACCGCTGTCTTGTTTTGTGCGGGGTGATTGTCGCTGTTAATAGGCAGATGGCCAAGGTATGCTTCAGTTGGCCCTGATTTGGTTTGTTCTGGACTTAGTCGTAGTTGAAAGAAATTGCTGAAATGAGGGAGAGAGTGGGTTTTGCAGATTGCATATAAATTTTGTGATTTTTTTTTTTTTTTTTTTTTTTTTTTTTTTAATGCATGCTTGGGACTTTGAACTGTCTTTATTAATTCTAAAATTATTATTATAATATTTATATGTCGGAAAAGACTAAATGTGGTTTAAAAGTTATTTTTTAAATCTATACAAAAACTAGGGTGGAACAACTCACAACTTTCAATTACACTATAATATTATCTCTTTAATTACGCTATAATGCTGACGTGGATTTGTGTCACTAACCATTTTTATATTTTCATCTTTCATTTAGAAAAAATGGCCAGATTGGCGATATTTTTTGCGATAATTCTTATATGGTCTTAAGAAAAAGAAGAAGAAAAAAATACTCACTTCGCCAAAATGGTGATTTTGGAGATATACTTTTCGATAATTCTTATATTATCATTTCTTATAAGTGAAACTGGGAAGAGGAGAAAAACGATCTTTGATGAGCTATGTTTAAACAAAGAGAACTCTGTGTTGAAGGCATTCGTTTTTCAACTTTTTACGCCATTAAAGCATTTTTACAGGAATTTCGGAGGTGGGGATGTTTAGGACATCTTGAGAGGCATTACCACAGCCATTTTGATCATAATCGTTAAAGCCGTTTTTTAGCAATCATTGAAAAACATGATTTTTTTCAATGACAGCTACCTTATGCGAATGCTCGATTTTGACGAAAACCTTAATGGTAGGTCCTTGTGCCATCACCAACCCGCACTCCAAATTTGAACATCGCAGATCAATTTATTCGGGAGTAATGCTGACCACATACACACAGACATTTTTCCTAGATCACTTTTTTGAGATCAGGATGTTCCAAAACGTGGAGAAATACAATTTTTTTACCGAATACTATACTTTCATTTCCTTATGTATACATATGGGTAAGTGAAAGTAATAAGTTAATTTAAGCTATTTTAAATACACACTTTACCATGAACGCTGATTTTGTACAAAATAAAAATTAATTTTAAAAGAGTAGTACATTTTAATGTATCAAAGGGTTCTCGTTTAAAATGTTTTAAGACACTGTTTCAGTAAACTTTATCGCACAATTAATGAAATTGCTCTAAATAAAAAAAATTCTACAATAAAATAAAATTGTAGGGCATAGCGGAACGGGATTTAAACTTGATGGAAAACGTTTTAGAATAATATTGGTTTACAACAACGATTTGGGACATTACATTTTTTTATAACATTTTCGTCTAAGCTTATAGACATTGTACAAAAGTTTTTTTTTTTAATAGTGCAAACCTAGTATTGCAGTAAACTATACACTGTTACAAACAAGTTAAGTTTTTGTGATTACTGATAAAATTAAAACTTAGAACAATTATAAGAAAGTTTTGAAATATGCCGAGATTAAACTTTTCGTAAGAATTTATTAAATTTTCTTAAAATTTGAGCATTTTTCTTCTTGTTTAGTCTATTATAATGTTAGAAAAATTACTTTAGACTAATACAAATTGCACTAACAATTACACTATACTCAAAAGTTAGAGTATAATTTCTTAAAGATTAGGCTAGTCATAATTATGATAATTTAACGCAAACCCATACCAAAGTCCGGCGTTTTGAAAGAAAGGTCCTTACTCCATTTAAATTGAGCAGCTACAATACAGTACGTTATTACTTCAAATAAAATTTAAAAGATATATTTATTTATAGTATGTTCTAATCGTACATCGTCTGTTGTTGTTCAAATGAAAATTGATATAATCCTAATTAATTTGAGCAAACATGCATATTTAACACAATTTGTATTTTGTTTTTTTAACTTAATTTATTTAATAATTGCAGATATGATAATAACCAGTTAAAAATAAAAAAAATATAATTATAATGCAAAAATAATATTATAGCAATCGCTCATATTTTAAATTCTTTTATCTATCGCACTCCTATAAAAAAAAATGACAACTAACCATTTCGCTTTATAGTTACTTTATATTTATGTTCTCATGACTAATTAGCAATTGTAGAGTTCCTTTTCTTTGGGCACATTCCAGGTTCTTTGTTGATGCGTAGAACGTTTGCTTCTAATTATGCTCCATCAAAGTGAAACGACAGCCATTGGTCACATTCTTACTGGAAGCACGTGATAGGGGAAAAAACGAACGTAAAGGTAATAATCAGTTTTTTGTTGGTGGCAATTAAAAGAAATGAATTTGTGCAATCAAAAGGACGTTTTTTCTCTGGTAAAGTACAGTTTTCTTTCTTTGATCTTTTAGTCCTTTGGAGTTCTATGTATTTAAGTGCACTCTTGATTCATAAGAGGAATAATGGCGTAACGAAGAATAATTATCTATAGGTGTAGTATAGCAGTATGTTCCTAAAATATATGGTAAAATTATAAAGAGGAATAGAATGGTCCAAAATTGGAACTTTTCCAAATAATGTATAAGCAAAGAAAGTCTGCAAAGCCTACGTTTTAGTTGTAAAGAAGGCTACATAAGGTAAGTCATTTTATAAAACAGTCCAGGTTGAATTACTTCCAGAAAAGTATAAAAATAGTAATGTGAACTCTTTGCAAATGTTTGATAACCTATGTAATGACGATTTAGAGATCTTATAAGTTTTAATAGTTGCTCTTGCAGTAATTCATTTAAAAACAAACTTTTGTTATAGATATTCTGGAATTTGATTTTTCTTGTCTTTGGTGCTGTCCTTGTAATATGCCAGGGTTTTAACACAGCATTTCCGAACTGACTGGGCGATTATAACTAAATTGCACCAGTTCAGTTTAATGCCGTCTGTATCTGTGTTAAAAGTATACATACAATTTACACCATGGGGAATCAATATATATCATCTAAAAATAATAACTAACTTTTTTCTTAAAAAATAGCATATGAAAATATAATTTTTTTTTTTTTTTTAAATAAAATTTAATTTTTCTACAATTCCAATCTGCTGCTTGCAAGGACTATAATTTGCAAGCAGATGCTCAAATTTAATGAGCTGCTTTATTTTTGGTCTAAGACTTCATTCACAATATTCCTTCGCTTGTAAAATCAATTCTTGTCCTAATACTACATTTTCGTATGGCGGAGAAAAATTTCGAACTGAGGTTTTTTTCGCTTCTTCAGGTAACATTGCGCCATGGTTTCACTATAATGCAAATCAAATTTAATGAACATATAATATATATTCATTAGAGAAACCACTAATAGCTCCAAACAGGTGTACTTAAATAATAATATCCGTGTATTCCCATCTGTCTATCTACATGAAATAAACAATTGTTTTACAAAAATATCATTTTGTAGAATATTAATTTCTTATTCTAGAAAAAAAATATGAATTTTTTAAGCTGCATTTTATTTATATTTAGGGGATTCTGCATAAATACTTAAAAAAGAATGCTTTATTTAGAAAATGAAATAAGTGTACAATTTTATTACTACCAGTACATGCCTTACAAAAATAGGTCATGCTCTTTAAATTACGTTTCTCTGCTTATGTTCTGAAAGTAAATTAGTTAATTAGTTAATTATTTAACTAATTAGTAAATTAGTTAAAGTTAATTAGTTTATATTCATAGAAAATTATTTATTTTGCTTTCAAATCTTTCATTGGTTTTATTCTCTGCAATATATAGAGGGATATATATATATATATATATATATATATATATATATATATTTTTTCCGTCGTCTGACAAAAATAAAATATATGACCTATAAATATACAACTTTAAATAAAATTTGAATTTTTAATCAATCACAAACTCGTAAATGATTTCTTTTTCTTCAGAAATTTCCAAGATCTATCTGAGACATTCATACCAGAAATAAGAAGTCTCATGTAAGAAGTTGTCCGTGACGTCCTTGCATAAAAATTCGCTACTTCCACTAGCTCTACATAAAGCCGGATTTACACTCAACCAGGCTGGGTTTTCAGTTTAGATCGCCAATCTGTAGTGTCATGTGACGTCCCCTGATTGCTGGTTCCAGTAATCCAAACATTTTTTTATTTACTGGCGTCGGCGACTCCCGTCAACCAATCTCGTGCACTCTCCCGTGATCACCGACATACGGCGCGGCGGTCATTTGGCTGACATCACTGAACTGGCGATCTAAACTGGAGCCTTGACTGGTAGCGTGTAAATCCGACTTAAATGTGAAACTAGTCAATATCATAAATACATTGTAAAAGATGAAAAAAAAACGTTAATAAATTTATGCAAGGTGTTATATTGAGTGAGGTTTCATTCTTTGACAACACTTGTGGCATGCTTGTGATTATACAAAAAAAAAATACTACCAAATTCAAATCTGTACATTCTATAAGCCAATCATAGTGCACATTTCATTTTCATCTTCAGGGTACTTGACTGTAACGTCGCCATGCATAAAATCCAAACTTGCGCCTTGGATTTATAATTTCACAAAAACACAAAACTTCTGCAAAATTAACAAAACGTCAAAAATTAATGCTTTTAGATGATGACTTAATACAGTATCCCTCAGTACTTAGTCCCTTTTCCCCCTAAAACTCGGCCAAATGAACAAAAATTCCAAACGAGGACCAACCACAGCCTCCTTAATTAAGCAATTTACCCCAACAGTCCTCTAGAGCGCTTTACCCGGGATAAACCCGTAATTTAATTACCCTTTTTTACTTACACACCTCATGTGGAGAAACCTTTGAGTGCAACGCAAAAGCATGCGGCGACAAAGGACCAAGATAAGGAGCGGTACGTGCTCCTTGCACTCTCATTTCCTAGGCAATTGCCGAAATGGCGAAAAAATAATAAAATGCTCCATTAAACTTTGAGTTTGGGATCCATAAAACTGCCGCGATAAGATAATAAGGGAGGAAAAAGTTGGATGTGGATATTTACATGGTGGACAGGGGTGTGAGTGTTTTTTGGTGGGATGGGGGGGGGGGGGATGCTTTGTGAAAACACCACTCCAGGGTCTCGTTTGCGTTATTGGTAATGGCGTAGGCCAACTGGCTCTGATGCATGCTGATAAGAGGTGCGCATGATGAGTGACCAGTTCGTTGTGCTTGGGGAGTGGGGTGCTTGAGATCGGATATGGAACTTGAAGATCATCATCTCTATGAATGAATTTGGAATATCAAATGCAATTAATTTCGTTAATAAAAGTTTAATTTGCCAACTTCGAGTGGTGGTTATAATCAATTATTTTGGTTTCTGTCTTTATAATCAAAGAAAAAATTCAAAAAACACTTTAATGTCACTTCCATATCAGTCGGAGGGTTTATCCGAAAAGTAATAAGAGACAACTGGAGAAAAATTTGGAGTATTTGAATTTAGGAAAACTGGAATTTAAAATTTAACACAGAGGTTTGGATATCAATGACCAAACACAGACAGAAATTAAGAAATTATATCAAATAAATTTTAGGTATTAGACAACCATTTCCGTTACTAAAAATAGTTTTAACTGTGCCTATAGATATTAACTGAAAAAATTTGTAATTTTACACTTCAAAATCGCACTATAAATATTTAATAAAAGATACACAAAAGAGAAGTTTAAATTAATTTTACAAAATTTAAAAAATGGATAAATATTTGACAATTTAAAAAAAAAAATTAAATAATTTTTTTTAACTGTAATTTAAGAAAATATATATTTTGTCTCCTATTTTTATCTTCCATTAATTGTCTGCGTCATCTAATAATCTATAGGTTAATTTACATTAAGAAAGCATTTAAATTTAAGCATAACGACTATATTATACTTAATAGTGACAATACACTCAAACTCCTAAATAAAGAAATATGAGGGACTTTAAGCAATTCTTAGAAACTCGTGTAAAAATTATTTCTTTCCTTAAACTCATCTTTAAAAAATGAGCCCATGAACCCGAGGGCAATTTTAAGGTACACTTTCTCTCAACTCCTGAACTTCTATCCCATAAAAAAAAAACACTTAACAACACCGGAAACTTTCGCACAAATTTCGAAAAGTATCAAAATTATTTCCGCCCTCCCGAAAAGCTGTCCTCTAGGGAGTGACTCAGCGGGTGTCAAACTTGAACTGTCGAGTGAGAAATGAAGCCGAAATGACGGATGGCTCTAAGAGATTTAAAATTTTACTTGATCCAGTTTAAAAACGGGGGCATCACCCCCGTTGCATCCAGAGACTTTAAGGAGAGTCGAGGGACATTTTTTATTGAATTTTTGCTAAATATCTCCGAAAGAAGAGGGTGAAAAAACACAGAGGAGCATAATTCGTTCTTCTTTTTAGCATGTTTTATTCATGTCTTGTTACGGGGATGTCGCGCCCGAACGCGAGAACCGAAAATGAGGCTCTTTTTTATTATTAAAGGTTTTTTTTTTTTTTTTTTTTTTTTTTTTTTTTTAAAGTTAAGTTTGTATTTTTTGGATGAAAATTTCAGTTCACGTGTTAGTGGGTATGAATTATTAGTGAGGCATAGACATGAGAAGTTCTTTTGTGTGAAAGTTCGACTACTTTTCACTGTCGTCTTTTTCTTCAGTGATGAACCCCTTCGTCTACAATACACTGAGTTTTGGAATCTTAAACTGTAGGATACTCGGAAAAATTTCATCGGTACTTTAGATGTAAAAAAATTAAGGGAAGAATAGTTATCTAGTTTTTTGTTGCCTATATTGAATTAAAAGAATCTCAAAAATTAAATCATTTAAATTCTATTTTTAAATTAAATAAAAACTGTCTCACTAACGAGCAATGATATGCCCAAGAAAAAAAGTACTCACCTTATTCAAAAACGAAATTTTCACATTTGTTATTTTATATATAATATTATAATCAGCAATAAGAGTACTATCATAATTTCACTTTTTAGCTCTAACGTTTTTGGTTATCAAAAGTTTATCCGTTAAATTTTATCGAACTATTTTCGCATGAGAAAAAATTATTTCCACTTTAAATTTGAAAAAAAAAAGTGTTCTCTTTTAGCTTTGGGAAAATTAAAATGTTCACAGGTTATTATAATGTGTAAAACAGCTACCATAGTAGTACACATACGCTGGCCAATATCGCTCAACACAGGCTAATTCCGATGTGGACCATTGAAGACTGGTCGTTGCTTCGGATCCTGGCCAATCTCGTATAGTTCTGGGTAAAGTATACTGGAAATTTTGGAATATTGATGGTGTGTTTTAAAATTGAAATATAATTTTATAAGAAAAGACGCAGGGGTAAAAAATATCTTTTGTTGTGTTTTTGACTTGTTAATTTTTTTAAGAAATGTTGGAACTTGTTTTTTTTAAGAATGTTTGGAACAATGGTCAAGTTTCAGCATGAACTTGTCAATCTTCCCAAAATCCGTTTCCGACATTGGCCAATACCTCTGTGCTACCTGAATAGTTGGCTAATGGAAAGTCCATTGTTTGTAAAATAAGCGTATGGCAAAATAATATTTTCAAATTAATTTTTAAAAAGTACATTTCGTACTCAAAATTGAAACATATGTTTTTGATTCTATGATAAGTACACCAATTGTTGAAAATGAGTACCATTTTGATAATTTCTATCAACTTGTTTTTTTATTCAATATCATCTAAAATGATTCATAATAATAATTAGTTTTATTAAACTTTATCACACTTTTGAAGTATTTTGCATTGAAAGATGCAGCTGGTTGAGGAAATAGTATAAACAACCCATCTAGATAAATGAGCTAATTAGTTCAGATGTTTTTTACCATATGTTAATGAGATGGATCGTCTAATCCTAACAGATGCCGTAAGAGAAGGGTGATAAAGAATTCCTCTTGTCGAAAGACACCATTATGTCAAATCTCTTACAGAAAAATCATAATCATTGAAGTGTGCCTGGCTGCAGAAACCTTCACTAAAAAAACTTTTGTATGAAAGAGAAGATTCAAGTGGTCTGACAACAAAAATATGGACTAAACAAAATATGAACTTCTAACACCTCCAAACTTCTAAACAAAACCGACAGGATACTTGGATGAACAATGACCTGAAGTCACTAGACAATGGTGTTCTCCTAATGTCCGAAATAAACCATGATCTCCAAAGCCTTATATAAGACCAAAAATAATTACATCAGGTCATTATGCTATTCAACTATCTTTTACAGCTGTATTTTAAATGAGTTTTTTTTTTTTTTTTTTTTTTTTTTTTTTTTATCCACTACCTATAAAGCAAGAATTAATTTTGGATTATAATTACATATTTTTAAGAACCAGCCTCCACCATTCATTCTTGAATGTTCTTGATGTAACTTGTGAATTAATGCACTTCTTTGGGTACTGTCCACCAAATTTTAATTTTCTATATCATCTAAGCTGAAAGTAAAAATACTAAGAGGATATGATCGTTAAACTGATTTTCCGTGTAAATTTTAAAATCCAAAAACAAAATGCTAAATTTTAAGCCAATTAATTATTGCTCTAAGAGAGAAATTACGCCCCCCCCCCCCCCTTTTCCTTGGTGGTTTTTTTCAAGAATTCCGCGTTCCAAAATTATCTCAAGCATTGAACTTTTTGAAACATAAACTCTATGACTATCGAATTTCAGGTTTTAAAGCTTTGTGGGTTGAAAAATACTTTTAAAATTTTACAGGACAGAATTTGGTATCATAGGTTTTTGGGTATTTTTAATAATCGTGGGGAAAATTTAGAGCTTTATTAAATATGGCATTTTTGCTAAAACAATATTTGACAAGTTATTTAGAAATCATAAAGTTAGTAGATTAAGATTAAATATTTCCTATAGTAGGAAAAAACAGTAAAATGGATTTTACTTTAAAATTGTTTATTTTTTTCCAATATATTAAGACTATGCTTGGAATTAGTTTTCAAATCTATTTATAGTAAAACAATTTTAATTTCGATGTTTTTACAATAATAAAATTGAAGTTTATTTTATATGAGTTGGTCGAAATTTAAACTCTTTAAAAAGTCTCCTTCAACTTATGTTGAAATGTAAAGCACTTCTAGTTAAATTAGGGTGGCCACTTAAAAATCCTTACATGATTTACAATTTAATTAACAAAAACATGTATTTTGCATTTCCAGTTTAGACATAGAGAATTAATTACGCATTTAATATATATTTATTAATTAAATATTTGTTAAATATTGCATTAATATTTGCTACATAGCTCATGTCCTCAGCATTTGTAATTTGAGCTATTAATTTTAAAATCAAAAGCATTGTTGGATGAGTTCCCATATACCACGTATAGAAGTTAATAATATAACCCATAAAAAAGTTTTGAATATAAATCCTTTAAATGCATTGTCAATTTTTATATTCATTAACAAAGCCCCATTTCTTTTGCCAGCGTGCAGCAGAACAGAGTTTCTTCAATGATCGGTTAAAGGCTTTTTCGGCACGATTGGCTGAAGGTAAATTTATTTATCAGTATTCCGTAAAAGAGACCTTTTAGTGACAGTGACATCCCCAAAAATTTGATTTAATGTATTGCCATCGACGTCGAATCTATCTGCCAAGTTTTAGATGACGGCAAGGGGATTAATTAGGCCACAAGCAGATTTTCTCTCCATTCAAATACACACACACACAAAATCGAAGTTAATAAAAAGCATTTAAAAATACCTCTTTTTTTATAGTGCTCAATACTTCGAGGATTCGATTTTTAACATCAGAGTTGAGTTGTGAAAACTCTGCTTTCGTACAGCTTGTCATACACAATGTGATTGTAATGGTTGTATGATTGATGACCTGTCTAGCAGAAAGTTTTCTGATTTTTTTTCCCATGCGATACTCTAATGCTGCATTGTCCTTCCCGAGACGAATTTCTTCGAATTCCTGATTACCTTCAGTAGTCCAATTTCGGTGACAACACTTTTGTTGGTCTTGCCCAATGAAAACACCGAAACGATCTAATGTTGTCTATGGGACACAATTCCTAATTCGCGGTTAAAGTGAAAGAAAAATCCCCAAATCCCCCATCAATAATTCCGAACCTAACCCAGCTCTAAAAATCAAAAGCGCCTTACAAAAGCGGGCTCCCATGACAATAATTAAAATCACACCAGAGCGAACAATAAAAATGATAAAAACACAAAAACACACAACAGACGAAGAACGACGAGTCGTCTTAGCTCCCTCCCCCCCCCTCCCGTAACCCCCACCGGGACACCCCCTTAACACCCTCGCAACCATATCACGTATCGCGAACCCTTTTAACTTGCCTCATTTGAATTCAGCGGCCAAAACTGCTTAAACCGAGCACCCCCTTAATAAAAACAATGCAGAAAAATTTCACCGCGCCAAGTAGTAATTGTATTAAGTCGAACACCTCTGACGGTCGTATTGGAGAGGGGGGGGGGGGTGGAATGTGCCCCCCCCCCTACCCCCACGCATCAGTCTTCGCCGTACCCCAGGGGACACTTTAACCCCCGTGATTAGGTTGAAATGCAAATAGGCCGTGCTCGCTTTCCTCCATATAAATCGTTTTTGAATACCAATTGACTAGCGTTTCTTTCGGCTGAGGCATCGCTGTGGGGCCTTGGGCCCTCTTTGAGGGCCCCTTTCGGGCCCTCCATCAAAGGGTCTCGGCGATGTTTGTGCTGTTGCTTCGATGGCATTTTTCTTTTGGCCTGAGTGTCATGGGGCATCAGAGATTTCCTAATGTTTTGGTTTCTTGTGAATGCAAAGAGGTGTTTGTGGATATATTTATCTTGGAGTAAAAAGATAAAGGATTTGCGAATGTGTGACTTCTGTGTTGTAACTGCGGAATGTAGGTGGTTACTGCTTTTGTTACATATACAAGGCTTTTTGGAACAGTCTTTCAGGAATATGCCTGGAGGCCAAGAAAACTATACAAAGCAATAATTTTATATAGGAACATATAGAAGCATACACAACTGAAACATGCAGTGCCCTCTTGCGCATATGAATTGCGCATACGACCATGTACCTAAATGATTCTTGTTTGATACCATGTTCATTCCCTTCATGTACACTCCATTGTTCTAAAACAGTCTGTCTTGAAGGTAATTCAAAGAATACGATTATAAATTAATTTCTATAAAATCATATTCATACTGTAAGAGATAATCCAAAAAAAAATATTCTAGTTATGATTTAAGAAAATAGTATCCGTCACGTATGGTTCGAAAATTCAAAAGGCATAATTTATACTACATGGTATCAAAGATAATAAGTTTGAATACAAAGTAGACTTTGATGTTGTTGCTTGGAATTCTAGTAATACCATCTGATACTTTATAATATGATAAAAAAAAACTGAGAATGATCTAGATAAGAAATTTTTTTTAGAAATTATATCTATATATAAAAGATCAATTCATCAATAATTCTCCCCCCTTCCCATAGAATCACATCTCTCAAATTTTGTGTATAAATGTGTCGACCAGGACGAACATAAATAATTCAAACTATTCCAATCTAGATTCACCATTTTTAAGGGGTTAAAACACACAAAAGATGGAATATACTAATATCTTGTTTCCTATGAAACCAATAACGGTGTAGTGGTTAGCGTGCTAGCCTCTAGACCGCGAGGTTGCGGGTTCGAGTCCCGTGTCAGGCATGGGTGTTTGTAAATGTATGTTGGCTTGTCTAATGACGAAAGTTTCGGCGCATTATAGCCCTCGTGTTGCTGACGGCGCCAGATAATCTGAAAACAACCAACCAACCTATGAAACCAAGACACTGAAAATAAGTACACATGCTCGGACAGCTGTCCATACTGAAAATGTATGCACATGCTCTCAAAAACAATACATTTTAATAGCGACGCTATGGTGATTTCGACTAACAAAATTTTGGGTTGAAAAGACGTTTCAAATGTGGCATATCCTTATTTTCTTCCTTCCATAAATCCAAGATGCTAAAACTTCGTAGAGAAGCATGGAAATTTAGCTATTATAAACATAAACTAAAATATGTAACTTATGAAGAGTAAAAATTTATTAACTCATTTTATCTCATACTAAATTAAAATATTAAGAATTTATAAAAGATATCTACTGGCATCATCAATAAGTTCCAACAATTCCAAATGTAAGTCAGGAAATTCGACTTATGACAAATGCAAACGATTATTCACAACACGATTTTCTCGAACAGTCTACATGATCGTAAACACACGTACGAGACAAAGATGGCGGATACGGATTTGAATAAAAGAAAAAAGGGACGAGAGAGAGAGGTATTCGCAAAAGCGTCTGTATTTTCGAATTGATAAATCAGGAAACATCTTGCGTGTCGTCCGTGCATTGAGGACTGTCCCCGCATTTAAATGTACCCTAATGGGGTGTCCCTTAGGGGAAAAGATAGAAGCATCAAATATTCAACCCCCTGCACATAGACAACAGCGTGTGATCTAAGCAACAGCAAAAGTGTCACTATTAAAAATGACAAACACTTCGGACAGCTGTGTATGAAAAATGAGAAGCTGGTATGCAAAATTATTTAAAATATAGGTTCTATATGTAAGAGACAGTGTGAAAGAAGGTGTGAGCGACCATTTTGCAAATGTTACATAGTGAACTCTTGACAGTTTTCTTTTTTCTTTAAAAATGTGTGCAGCCCTTTTCGTTTCTAAGTTCAAGATACAGCGAGATAGCTTAAAAGTATTAGGAAATATTTGAATAAACTTTAGCGATTTTATGAAATGAAAAATAATCAAGTATTAAGCAAATCAGATTACTCGTTTTTATTAACTTCACCTACGAATCCAGAGAACCCATACACACAGACTTAGTGCCAAAAAAAAATATCAAATTTTTTCTGAATGAGCTTATAATATTTTCTTGGTGGGATCCTTTTTTACAAATGTCTTATTATATTATATTAAGTGCAAATACTTGAAAATTCGAGTTCAAGTTTTAGGACGATTACACTACTTTCTACAAATGAATAATGATAAAATAAAACATGCATTAAGTAGTCTTTCCCACCTGCATCCGTATCATCCTATAAGCATTTATATGATTTTGTAGCTACTGGTGTTTGTCTTTGATCTCTTCCTGTTATCTCCCACACATAAAAAAAACAGTGGGATAAAATCAAGAACCACATAATACACATAAAAAAAGAACACTCTTCTGTATCCGTGGAACTAAATTACCCCTCCACCCTAGACTGAAAAGGGACAAGCCCCTACTACTAAGGCTTGTAGATACAAGAAAATGTTAACTCGTAACTTTTCTAACAGTATCGACAATTCCGAAGGATTTCCTTTGCAGTCGTCAACAACGATGTGTATTTTTACTAGTGTTGCCTAGGTCATTTTCCGTACAGGAATCCTTACCTGTACGGAAGGGACACTAAAAAATTCTTGAGGTTATGTATTTTTTTACATAACATGCTAGATTTGGCTTATCGAAAATAGTTTTGAATGTATATTTGTGATTATGTATTTAATAAAAAATATTATTCTACCTATTTACTTAGACAGACAAAATGGCTCATTTTGACATATTTTCAATCACTATACTGATATCAATATAGTTTTTTGTAAATTTAATTTATTTGTATCGTTTATTTGAAAGAAGACTGACACAATTCCAAAAATTTGAAAATAATAGATTTCGTATTATGACAAAGTTTTCCAATCGAAAGATATCATACATTTTTTTTTTAAATTACAGCTATCTAATATAATATTTCAAACATTATTTTATTGCAAATGCTTTGCATTTTATCAGCACATGGTGTTTATAAAATTAAACTAATCAGTGTTGGCTCTCTATCACATTAAATGTAACTAATAATCCGAACATAAATCAACAATGATAATCTACAATTTCACTGTATATTACAGAATTTTTTTTTTATTATTTTACTAATTCATTTTATTTGCAGATTATTTAGAGTAGAAGTTTTTAATTTCGTTTATTTCTTTGTTACGTTTCTGCCTACAATTTAACAAGTCTCCATCAAAGCAAAAACAATAGTTATTTCAGACTAACATCACCGACGGTAGTATTCATATCTTCCATGATATAATAGGGCTAGACAGAAAAAACTTAAGAGACCCAGTTGTGTTTTTTCCACCAACCTTGCCCCTCTCCCCACTGATGAGATTCCGGAAAACAGACGATCAGGCGGACAATCGGCAAGGCCGGATGCGTTATATGAAGAGAAATGAAGAGAGAATGGCCGGAGTCGAGTAGAGGAAGGGGGGATGAACACCTTTTGTGAAGAAATTCGCGGCCTCTTGCGTGCACGTGTGAATGGGGTGGGTGGGGGCTAAACGAAAATCAATGCCTCACCCCCGCAAGCATCGTATGCCATCTCAACTGACCAGCTGAGACCAGGGAAGTGTGACTCTTTTTACCTACTGAAGTTCGGGTGTAGATGCACACACAGATGTGGTTTATAGACGAGGAGATTGGTTTGTTGCGAATAGGGTTACTTGTTGCTTTAATATTAGCAACTGAAAAATTAATGAATGGTTCATTTTTTTAAAAAAATATATTGTTATTTGGAAAGTGCGTATTTAGAAAAGAGTGTCTCTAATAATAATTGACCGTTTGGAGTTATCACATTCGACTAGAAATGTACGTTATATATCATCTTACAATGGGACTTTCCACTTTTTTCATTTTAAAATTGGCTTCATTTTACAATGCATAATTCAAATAGATAAGCTACAAAATAATGCAAAGCTCCAATTAAAGCTAGTTATTTATTATTTTTTTTATAAAGTAATATTATTTCAGAAGAAATGCTGCTTTATAAAACTTGTTTCTTTTTCGTTTATAGAACATTAACAAATTCAAGCTCTTTTACACATAGAAAACTGCAATAATGTAAATCAACATTGATAATATATACCATTCATTGCATTATACCCCATTGCACAAACCCCATTAAAGCGAACTCGCTTAATATGAAATCCCACTTAACGCGAAATATAAGTAGTTTCCCGAGCGATGAAGCTTAAGGTGAACGTTAATTTATTCGTTTAACATGAAATCGCATAATAGGAAATCCCGTTTAAGACGAAAAAAATTGCCCTTTAAAGCACTTTTTTAAATGGTCTTCATTATTTGAGTCGAAATTTAAAAGAGCTGTGAAAACATCGCTGAAGTTGATACCCTATGAAATAGGAAAAATGTCCGAAGGATAAAATTTCAAGGATATCGCTATGAAATTAACTGATTTCGGTGTTAATTTCGATTGCATCCCTCAGGAAACTGGTTGTGACGTCATATACTTCTCCGGTATCTAACAGTAAGTTTAGAAACTAAAGTCGCATTTGCACGTTTAATCTTGTCAATATGAGTCGAAAGCAGAAATCATTATCATTAGAAAACAAAGCAAAATGAAATTCATGATAAAGTCTATATAAAAAAAACTTATATTGCCAGCCACCTATGGAATCACGTACATCACTCTATCAACAATTTTAAAAAATCGTGAAAAGATGATGCGACTGTTATGCTGTTTAAATCAACAAGCAGGGTTGGAAAAAAAACAGGGTTTTTTTTTGTAAAAAAATAAAGTAAAACAAGAAAAAAGAAGAAGAAAAAAAGTTTTTTTTTTGTTTTTGTTTAAACCGGGTTTTATTAAAAGATCTTTTTCTAATTACATGTATTCATATTTATAAATAAAATTTGACATTAACTAGAATAATTAATGTTCAAATAACAAATACTATTCCTTCTTTAAATAGTTTAAACTAAATAAACAATTGCTACTTACGTGGACATTCAAATCATATTAAATTTTAATGTTATATTTAGACATACATTTTTATAATTCAGTGTATAAAATATAATACATTAGTAATTGTTTACAGCATAATACATGAAATATTGCTCTTTGATTCATCAGTAATGGTGATAAGTTGTACAAAATAATATTTTTAAGGTTTAGAAATAAGTTATTAAAGCACAAAACCTCTATTTCAAAAACAAATTTAAAATGCAGCCTATAATTTAATTTTAATTAATTTTGAATAATTATAAAACGTTAATATATACATTAGATTAAGATAAAACTTATTGTTGATACTTATAAAAATTTCAATAGTCTTTCATTATAAGGTTAATTTTAAAAAAGTTATTTACAACGACAAATAATTTTAAAAATCTAACTATAAATAAACAAATAAAAATGCAATTCTAAATTATTCTTTAAAAATAAAATGAAAAAACCCATTTGGGTTAAACCAATTGGTTTAATCAATTGGTTTAAGCCATGCCAACCCTGCCTACAAGGATAAGGTAAAACTATCTTTTTATTCCCCACCCCTAGAAATGAAAGTCGAGTTACGGTCTTGAACACTTAACATCTTATAACATTGTACTTTTTAAAGAGTTATTGAAAGTCAAATTTATACAAATTAGATAACTGGTGTGCAAATATTAATTTCTTTTTCGAGTACAAACTGACATTTTTTTCAACAAAAAATAGGAAACTTAAACTTCTTTTTATTTGAGAAAGCAAAAGCAGTTTCTCATACTAGGCATTATTTTTAGTGTATTTTTTATTTCAAAATGGTAACTATTAGAACGAATATACAAAAGGTGCATTTTTATAGTTTCTTTGTTGTGTATTAAAAGTTGAAGATTAATTTTTTACATTAAATTGTTTTATATGATAAGAAATATAATTTTTTAGTTACAAACGAATAATTTGAATCTTAACACACACTACAAACTACCTTTCCCTTTGGTTTTTAAATAAAGACAAATTCATTTACATAAATTTAGATATATCAGAATTTTCTTAATACAAGTTTCGAATACTATTCAAAATTACAACGAAGATATTTTTATATTGCAGAAACTTCATCTACTTTAGTTGATAATTTAAAAAATTGATTCAGTAAATATGAAAATACAATTCATCTTAAAAAGCAAGTATAATATTCTTGAATCTAAATGTACCCTTAGTATCACATTGTTCCGCATCCTTCGTCAATTCTTTATAAATAAAATGAGAAGCCACTTACATTTTGTTTAAATGTCTCTATTTTGCTTATATTAAAATAGAGTTCTAAGGCCGCCAAATGAATACTACTAATATCGAAAGTCTTATTAAAAAAGAAAATGCCATTATTTAATAAAAGTAAGTTCCATTTCAGTAGAATTCTTTCTCAGCCCAACTGGTGTGGGATAAAATAAATGATCCGATAACATTACCCCAAGTCACGCAGAGATGGTCAATCGAAGTTATTAGATGACCCTTCGATGATTCTCGCTTTTTTTGGCTATTCATAGAACCTATTCATTTGAAGCTTGCCTTCTTATTACTCTTATTTATTTCAGGAGATGTTATTGGGGGATCAGTTTTATTTTACGCTGAAATACAATTAAACGGTACTTAATTATCTGACAGTGCATAAATTGAAATTGCATGATAAGTTTTAAACTTTTGACATGTGACTACTTATAAAAACTAATAAAACATTTAGACATTTTAATCACATAAAATACAATAGAAGTTACACAAACTCTAACATTATCAAATTTGAATTACAAAAATCTTCATAAAACTAGTTATTATTAAAAAACATTGTACTAAAATAACAAATGCACCAAAACAAACGTGAAATGTTTTTTAAGATACAACTGTAGTTAAAATATGTTTGCCTCATTTATTATTTTAACACTCAAAGTATAATATGGGACAAGTGTTTCATATTAGGAAAAAACATATCTCAGTTCTTGCAGAACGTATAATCAACCCCAATTAAGGCATGAAAATTTAATAATTAGCTGCTGAATTTTGTACATACACACACACATATATATATATATATATATATATATATATATATATATATATATATATATATATTATAAATAGATTTATCAATTTCATAAAAATCCGAATAATAAAATCATGTTTAGTAATGTTAGAAAATCCGAAATATTATATAAAAAAGAAAAATAGGAAAATCAGGAATAATGAGAAAAAAAATATATTTTCCTCCGGAATTATGTTTTTTGACCAATTTTTAAAACGTTCCCATATTTGGTCGAGCGAGTCTCACATTGGAAAAAAAAACTCTAAATTGCTGCTACTGCCTTCAATATATTAAACCTGTTCTTGTTTGAGACTTTTTTTCTTCTAATTAATGTGTCATAAAATGCATTTGACATTTGAAGTAATTTAATATGTTCAATTTAATGGAAAACATTTGGTTTTATTTTTCAAAGCTTTAATTTCAAATTAAAATGCCCCAATGTTTTGCCGATTTTATTATATAATCGTAAGGCTTTTATTATTTTATATTTTTACTTGGAAAACATTACGTTATTAAAAGTTGAATTTCCCTTTAGTGTAACTTCGGGGAATTTTGAAAGTAAAATTATGCGTTTCTTAAATGATGTTAGATTTACTCATAAAATGTTTTAAATATATTAACACCGGGTTTGGTACATCGCACAACTTTTTATTAACTGGTGCATATAAATTTGCTATTGATTGATGCATTCACCGTTTTCGTTTTCATATTTTCATTAATTAAAAAAATTTCCCGATTGACGATATTTTTTAAGATAATTATTATATTGGAAAAAAAACACTGCCAAAATGGTGAAAATGGCGAAATTTGTTTCGATAAATATAACATTATCCTTTATTGTAAGAGATAAATATCGAGACACGGTTGTTGGAGAGCGAAGCTCTATTGAAGATACCTCTGTGTTGAAGATATTTGGTTTTCCAACGTTTTACACCTTTATCGCATTTCTTTAGAACTTTTGGAGGTGGGGATCCAAGCACCACCTTAAAAGGCATTTCCACAGGGATTTTGATAAAAAAAAAAAGTCATTAGAGCCATTTTTTGGCGATTGCTGTAAGACATAAATTTTTCAATGACAGCTACCTAATGCACATGCGCATTTTTGACGAAAACTTTAATAACATTACAGGTCCCATGGTCAACACTAACACTCATATACAAAAGTTGAACATCGTAGGTCAATCCGTGGGGAAATCAGATGACCACTGACAGACACACACACATTTTTTCTGGACCACTTTTTTTTCAACTCATCTCGTTCCAAAACGTGTAGAAATACACAAAATTTTTTTTGCCCAGAATACAATACTTTCACTGTACATAAGGGTATTTGAAAGTAAAAAACAATCAACATCGTAGTCTTAGTTAATATAAACTTATAAATATCAAATAAAGAATATCATTAGCAGTACACACACCTTGAAATTTATGCGTAGTGATATAGACAATAGAAAGATAACAAATGTTTATATGATTTGAAGTAAACCTTTCCTGAGCATTAACTACAAATAAGAGATCGAAAAAATTGAATTTAGGAAAACTTTGACCACATTTTCTAAACAAGTATCCATCATTTCTATTCTTTATCTCTTATGAGAAATGTTCTTCTCAATGTGAATCCGGGGATAATAGAAACAAATCTAAGCCCGAAATCGCATCAAGATTTCCCCCCTACAGCGCGCTATTTACTTATACACAGAAAATTCACCCATATACATCAAGCGAATAAAGTAAATAATAAAAACGCGTCTTTCCCCTTGGAACACCCAAAAATGTGATGAAAAATACGGTTTCATCACCCAAGGAAAGTTTTAAGTTTACACTGCACGCAAAAACCGAACATTACAAAGAAAATACCACTTCCAACAAGAAAATAAACAAAAGTACCGCTAGGTAAGTGAAAAAATGGAATCTTTCAGTGTATGGTAATGTCCATGAGTTTATTTATTTATCTGTTTATTTACTCGCATCAACACCTTTCCACAGTTCTTTATTTCTTTTTCAGGTTCTTTCGTGTGAACATATTCTTTATACCGTTATGTACAGATGCAATTTATTCCGAAAAGAAACGGAGAAAGTGTATTACCACTTTTTTATTCTTTTTTATTCCTCTTCTTTTTTTCCAGAGTCCATATTCTTCTCTACTTTTGCTCTATTTCATCTATATACCAAAGAACATATATCTGTAGATGAGCCAATGACCGTTTTCTTGTTTGGTTGCTGTGTTTATTTTTTCTTTCTCTTGTCCCATGGTAGGTGGCGCTTTTTGGAATGGAATAAAGAGTTTCGGGAAAGTGGAACGATCACAAAGTGTGAAATATGAAGTGAATTCGGTAATTATTTTTATGGGACTTAATACGACAGGCATGAGATGAATTTTCTTCATTTTAATCAAAAAGTTTTTAACATTTCATAAAACAAACTTTATTCGCGTGATGTTTTTTTTTTTTTATGTTTTCTTGCTTAAATTATACTTTTCATAAATTACGGACTAAACATTCTATTTAATTTTAAACAATATATAGATATATTCACCTGGAAAACAATAAAATTATTTGTGATATAGTTAATTATTTAAGGAGGGAAATTTTCTACTCTTTCCCATTTTAACTAAGTCCATAACTCGTTTCAAAATCATAAAACTATAAAAATGAGAATGAAATGTAATTTATTTTATCATTTATAGTTAGATGGAAAATCTTAAAATCCTAAATTCTTCATTTTTTGGAAACATTCTTTTTCCAACTTTTGTACAGATACAACGCATAAATATTTTCATTTCATTTGAAGTCAAAATATTAATATAGCAGAACAAAAAAGATAAAATATTTCATTCAACATTTCCACAAAAATATCAGTAATTAACCACATATTTGATACTATATTATTCGATTATGTATAGTTACTGTGTATAAATACTTATATAATAAAGCATTTATACACCTGGAAAACAACATTCAGTATTTTTTCTAGTGATAATTGTTCAAATTATACTGATTTTGAGTTATATATTTATGTCGAAAAGTACATATTTTTCATTAATTGGTAGTGCTATCATTCATAAATAGTCATTTTAAACAAATTTTATATAATACTAGGAAATACTTCAAGATATACATAGAAAAATTAACTTGACTTTTCCTGGCTATTACTTGAATTTACTTGACCTCCGTACAATTACAATGACGCAAAAGTTTTCGAACTTACGAGAAAGGAAATAAATTTAAAAATTATTGCATATTCCCAGATAAATCCCTGTCAATTTCCCTGTTTTTTCTTACTTCCCGTGACGTTATCAGCAGCTATACTAAACCACCATCAAAACATTTATGACAACCTCAAAACCAAACGCAAACTCACTTTTACCTCGACCCCTAGCATTCACAGAAGGTCATTCCAAAGTACCACCAAACAGTACACAGTAGGCAAAAGCTATATGGCGACGTGAAGAAGAAAAAAAAAACAGAAAACACCAAGCAAAAAAAGTTATTCGATGGGGTGAAGGGAGAGGTATTTCACGCGACCGTGTGAAGCCGGCACGTGCATGGGTCAACCTGAAAAGAGTCCCTCTAATGCGAACGTCGATCAACCGACCCTTCTATAACCGACCACCCACCCACTGCATCATACACAAAAGGAACGAGAAAAAACATTACGGAAGAAATACCTACTTTTTCACAGAATCTTGTGCTAAAGGTGATTCCTTCCAAACCCCCCCCCCCCACCCTTCTCTCCCTCCCCGATGGACGAAGTTGGGAATAGAAGTAATGTTTTGTTGGCCACTAGTTGAGGAAGTTCAGTAACTTTCTTTTAGAATTTGAGCTCTATCCGATTTATAAAGTAGAGAGACAACGACGTAAAATCTTTACAAGAAATGGCTTGTCCACCAAACGATAGTTCTTTAAAAAAAAAAAAAAAAAAAAATAAAGGACTGAGACTGCGAAAAGGAATCGTCTGGTCACAAAGAATGAATGGATTTTATATTGAAAGCCGATTTTTCGAGAAAAAGTGGTTAACGTATGTTTTATATTATTGGTTTTATTATGTGGTGACGTTTCTTACGAAGAGTTTCACGTATAATGAATCTTTAAGAAGTCAAGTGGAGTTTAGATGATAATGGAATACGATGCAGTAAATTTGGAAAAATGTATTGCCTTTTGCTTGTATAAAGCGTTTTGTGGGAGTTTAAGTGCAGTTTAAGTTTTAAGAGTTTAAATGCAGACTTTAATTAAAGAAAGCCACATTTTTATGAAGTTGTCACAATTTAATTTTAAAATTTATCAAATAAAGAGTGAATTAACTAAACTGATGGTTTGTAGAAAGAAAGGTCTAGATCCTATAGAAATCAAAAGAGCTTTTAAAACTTTATACATTTCCTACAAACACTATGGAGAGATTATCTCAAAAAATAAAAATTTATAATTATATTAACACTTGATAATTAAATTAAATTTAAAAAATTTAACAAAATTTTTTAGAAAAACAGTTAAAATTATAGTAAATGACGCTTTAATGACAACAATAATATTACATAGCAATTCTCTGCAGTACGAACGAGACATTTGGATTTTTTATCTAGTAAGCAAAATTAGAAATCTAAAATTGAGATGAATCTAGCAGCTATGTTTTTGTTTTATTGTCTCATAGCTGCAGGTCCGACGATTTTGAGACAATTTGATGAATTTTTATGTCGTCTGATAATAGTAATTACGACTAGCGATTGTTTTTTATTTTATTTTTTTTATTTTTTTATGTGTGTAAAGCAGACTCAGCCAAATTATTATGTGAATTACCCCTCCTCCATACCTCGTTCATTTACATTTACAGCCCATTTCAAAGTATATTTTTTGGAAATTATTTTCTTAAATTTTAGGTTCAAGGATTTTTTAACAAAATGTTAGTAATTTGAATTGGTAACGCTGAAGGTTCTGCGTTAAAAGAGCTGTATATTTATCTCGTCCCCTGATCATGCAACTCAAAAATTTCAAATTATTCCCCTACTAAAATTAAGAAAATGTATTGGCTATAACTATTTGACGGACTAAAGGACATCAATGATCCTATATAGGAGATCCATACTAATAACAAAAAAAAGTTTAAGTTGATTGGTTTTTTATCAAGTCACTTCAAATGACCATACTGATTTAAAGAAATGTTTAGGTTTTGCTAAAAACTATATTTAATATACAAGATTTAATATACACAGTTGAAGTTCAACATTCAAAAAATTGTTTAAAAAAAAAACACTGATCAGAACTGAAATTTGACCTATTTATACTCGAAGAAAGGAGAAACGATACGGTACAAAAAAAAAATACCATTTCAAACAAGTTTTTATTTTCTTATAGCATACCACTTTCCATATTTAAGTAAACTCATGTCCATAAATTAAGGATAATTCAGTTTTTCCCTAATAACTTCTCAGTGGAGCAGCGTAGACACTTGAAATTCACTTCAAAGAGACATCTTTATGCAACATAATGATAATTAAAATAACTCAGTAGCAAATTGAAATGCAAAGTGTACAGAAGGGGCATATGCAAAAGAATGGAGTTCCATTAGTGTGCAGTTGTACAGATGCATTTACATTAAAAATCACTCAACTCATGGAGTGGACTTCTACTGTGAGATATGATTTCCCCTGTCATCAGTGTTTACTTAGCACTGTATTTTCATACTTAACATGAGTTACTTGATGAATTGTAGTGGCTAAATTGCTCGCCCCACCTTTTGAACTGTTTGTAAGTGATGGAAAGTTCCTAATACATCAAGTCTTAACACAATTCATATCGTAGAAGCGTCTCACACATGCTTGAAGAAATTTGGATTAGAGGAGTGACCTGGCTTACTTATAGGGGCGATATTCATATTTTTTAATCGCTTATCCAAGGCAAAAGTGGAATAAAATTTGCCATAAGTATCAATAAATACGATTTAGAAACCGATATATGACCATTAAAAACTTGTCTAGATCAAGTTAACATAATTACAGGGAAAAAGTGGAACTTAATTATCTTTTGGTCTCTTGGGGAGCTTATGTAACCAAGTCAACATACTGCCCCCAACTTTTTAACATCAGATACTCTTTACTGAAAATAATTTTGTCAGTCTCATGAAAAATATTGGACATCAGAGGATCTGTAGAAAGGTGGGAACTTGATATTTCATGGTAAATGCCAGTTCAAGATAATGATTTGGTGAGAAAAGAGTTTTGGTCTTTATATTCAATTTGTTGAATTTGTTTAATAAGCTCCCCAAGAGCGCAAAAAATAATTAAATTCCACTTTTTTACTGTAATTACGTTAACTTGATTTAGACACGTCTTTAATTGTGAAATATCAGTTTCAAAATCGCGTTTATTGATAGTTATGGTTTATTTTATTCCACTTTTGCTTTGGATAAAGGATTTAAAATATAAGTATTGCCCCTATAAGTAAGCCAGATCACTCCTCTTCTCCAAATTTCATCAAACATGTGTGGGACGCTTCTACGATACTCATTGTGTAAAGATTTAATGCATTGGGAACTTTCCCTCACTTGCAAACATTTCAAAAGGAGGGACGAGCAATTTAGGCATAGAATTCATCAAGTAACTCATGTTAAGTATGAGAATACTGTGCCAAGTAAGTATTGATGACAGGGAAGATCATATCTCACACTAAAAGTCAACTCCATGTGTTGAGTGATTTTTAATGTAAATGCATCAGTACAACTGCACACTAATGGTACTCCATTCTTTTGCATATGCCCCGCTGTACACTTTGCATTTCATTCTACGACTGAGTTGTTTTAATTATCGTTTTGTTGTATAAAGATGTGTCTTTGAAGTAAATTTCAAGTATCTATGCTACTCCACTGAGAAGTTATTAGGGAAAAACTGAATTATCCTTAATTTATGGACATGAGTGTATATTCAAGTAAAATTTTAGGTCATTGTGATGAGTGTTTCTTTTTTAGAGCTTTTGGAAGTTGACCTTTAATTCTAAAATCATCCCGAGATTATTATAATTTAGTGGGCTTAGTAATAAAAACTAGCTGTCGATTTCTGGTTCAGACTGAAAATTTTTACCCAAATTGGCAGACAGACCATATCCTTTGAATAAGCTTATCAATAAATGTCTGCAGAAGCTACATTTAAAATCATATATTTTTGTTTTAATTGGCTAGGGGATTCCTCACGCTTCTCTCTACGCTTGCGGATTCTTACTAAAAATACTTCTATTGAATAAAAATAATGCATCTGAAATTTTCATTGTTGGGTAAGGAGACGCAGTCACACCTAAACTTTTACTTTTATTATTGAATTTTAAATAAAAAAAGATTTCCCTTATCTGAATTTATATGAAAGAATAATATTTCATAAAAAAAAATTAAAAATTCCTTTTCATGTTTTAACATTTTAAAATTTTTACACATTTCTTAAAACGCTAAGGCTTTTTAAAAACCAAAATTTCTTCTAAAAATTCTTTGATTAATATTATTTCGTAAAATTAAAAATATTTCGTTTTTCACTTTGCGATTTGGCGGGAAAATGCCACTTTTGTGTGAAACGTCAACGAGCAGATAATGAACCAGTCTAAAACCTGTTTTAGACTAGGAAGGAGTAAGGTCTCTCCTTCGTTTTGCGACTTTATCTCTGCGTAACCACGTCACGGTTTTTTTATGCGTTTTTTGTCAAGTGACTTTTGCTTTGATTTCGGCTAATTTCAAACTCGATTTTTGATTAATTGAAAGCATAAAGATAAAAAATAATTGCACTACTCAAATATATTCGTTAGATAACACTAGAAAATACAAAAAAATATTCATTTTCCTCATTTGTGCAAGTTCCTCATTGTAATGTAACTGTTTATTCATAACATTACAAAAAAAAATTCTAAATCTGCAATTATTTTACTTTAGTGCTACAAAATGAAAACTACAACATATGTTGTTAAATAAAATGCCAAATTATAAAATACACATGTTTTACAACATGATTTAAAAATTTCAGATTTCTCCATTAATTAGAAAAAAAAACCTTGACGTTTCAAAAACCTAGCATCATTTCTTAAGAACAACATCTTGTCATCCAGCATTATATATTAAATAACTTATTAAAAAACGTAATTATAGTTTTAAAATTTTTCATTCCAACATTTCATTCCAAACAACAATTAGAGCAAATCCAAAAAAAAAAAAAATTTAATTTTTTTTACAAAATTAAAATGTGGCTATTTTTACGGTACTATGTGTTCTTAAAGAAAATAACTTTCGAGGAAAAACGCTTTTCATTGATAAAAAACATGTCAATTTTCAATTTACGAGAATTTCAGTGGAGGTGATGTCAAAATTTCCGGAAAAATCTTTATCAGAATGATTTTGATCAATATCATAGAGCCTTTTTCATTATTATTATTACTATTATTATTTTGCTATTCCAGAAAAAAATTAATGACAATTACTGTCCGCGAATGCATGATTTTAACGAAATCGTTATTGTTCCGTCTTACTGGCACTTCTAACTTGTATACCAAATTCGAACATTAGAGCACGAACCGTTCTAAGTTTGAGCTGTTCACAAACAAACAGGCAAAAGAGCATGTTTTTTTCACCTCGATACAATAATAGCATTATCCTATATTGTACAATCCACATCGGTTAATTGAAAGTTTAATTTCTACATTTAAATTTCTGTAAAAGTAGTTTCTCCTGCATAATGTATTGCGCGCTGAAAAAATTTCTTAGCTTGGATTTTAATGATCCTTCTATATTTTCACTAAAAACTCTTCTTCAATCATACAATAGAAGGAAATGTTCTTTAGAAAAAAATTATATTTAGAAATAATAACTACACATTGATTGTTTCTATTAAATTTTTTCCCCTAAATAATGCGAGGCTAGCAATGAATACCTCAATTTAAAGATCATATTTTTTATCCAAGTACTTTTATGTTTTATCCAATTTATCACTGAGAGATTTTCTATTTCAGTGCTTCTCTCTTATTTCCTCAATATGAAAAAAAAATAAAAAAAAATAACAAAACAGGAAAGTATACATTGAAGGGGGGGGGGGGGGAGGCGTATGTTTTGAAAACTACCAAAATGATTATCTCTGTAAAAGTAGTTTCTCCTTCATAATCTCTTTAGCACACACAAAAAAAACGATTTGAAGTTATTAGATTTGTTTTAACCTTCAGAATAATTTTACACGTTTCATATTTAATTGTTTCTTCTCAATTCCCCTTTGAACGTGAAAGATTTGCTTCGAACAGCTCAATAGCAACGTATAAATGTTTTCTGAGAAAAGTAGTTTCCCTTTCACTTCGATATTGTGAAAAAGATTATAAACTTGCAGTTCATGATAAAACACACAATTTCAATTCAAAGTTATTTCTAACAATATAAAGGGATCACATTGTAAGGGGGAGAAAAACATTGATCATGAGTACATTTCGGAAAAAGTAGTTTTTGTCCTTTGTGATTTACTACTCTCACGAAATAATTCTATTTCAAGTAAAATGGATATACCTTGCTGTTAATATTTACAACCATAACTTCAGCAAAAGTGCTTAATATCAACAATACATTGAAAATTCAATCAATTTGTAAACACAAAATGTGCTTCATTCAAAAATTTCATAATATGTTTTATTTCAATATTGGCAGTTTCTGTACAAGTAGTTTCTCCTTCACAATTGAGTGCATTTAGAAAAGCAAAACAATTTAAGGAAAATGAAATATTTCATTCCAGTAATTATTTATCCATATTTTATTTTAAGTTTCATAAATTATTTTTTAAAAAATTTCTTGTTAACGAGATATAGCAAGAACATTTATTTTAGACAAGTATTATACTCGAAACAAGCAATAACAATTTTTGAACGTAAATTTTCTGTCCAGTTATTTAAATGAATATTTAAATACCTATATTTAAATTGTTCCTAAGCTTTCTGTGATATTTTCACCCATATCCAATGTTTAAGTTATTCTCGACGGTGCAATAGAAACATTTGTTTCTGTCATATATTACATTCTGTAATACCACTTTTTACATTTATGACTTCTGTAAAAGTAGCTTTTCATTCATAATCCAGTACGCACAAGGAAAAAATCTGAAAAGATTCTTAACCTTCCATGTTTTTTTTTTTTTTTTTCTTTTTTTTTTTTTTTTTTTCTTATCCATGTTTTTAAAAGTTATTCTCACTGATATAACATAAATATTTGTTTAACCTATACATTATATTCTGAAACAAAACTAGGGGTGTGGAACATCGCACAACTTTCAATTACACTATAATACTGATGTGGATTTGCGTCGTTTACAGTTATTATGTTTTCATCATTCATTTAGAAAAAATGGCCTATTTGTCGATATTTTTTGCGATAATTCTTGTATGGGTCTGAAAAAAGAAACACCTTACCAAAATGATGATTTTGAGTATATACTTTTGGATACTTCTTACATTATCCTTTCTTATAGGTGAAACTGAGAGAAGAAGAAAAAACGATGGTTGATGAGGTATGCTCAAGGAAAGAGAACTATGTGTTGAAGGCTATCATTTTCCCACTTTTTACTCCCTTAAAGCCTTTTTACGTGAATTTCGGAGATGGGGATGTTTAGAACACCTAAAGAGGCATTAGCACAGCGATTTTTATGAAATTCGTGGAACCGTTTTTTAGCAATCATTGAAAAACATGATTTTTTCAATGGCAGCTGCCTTATGCGAATTCGCTATTTTGACGAAAACCTAAATGGTAGGTCCTTGGGCCTGCTCACCAAATTTGAACATTGTAGGTCAATTTGTTAGGGAGTTATGCTGACCACAGACACACATACAGACATACATTTTTTCTATATCACTTTTTTGAAGTCAGGGTGTTCCAAAACGTGGAGAAAAGCAAAAAAAAAAAAAAAAAAAAAAAAAAAAATTGATTTTTTTTTTTTTTTTTTTTTTTGGCCGGATGCTATACTTTAATTACCCTATGGATAATTGAATTATTTAATACATATGGGTAATTGAAAGTAAAAAAAATTACATTGAGGATTTCTGTAAAAGTGGTTTCTCCTTTATAATCTAGTACGCACAGAAAAAAATCTGAACGTGTTCTTAAACTTTCGTTTAAATTTTTTTACTCATAATTTTTGTACATCACCAAGACGATATATTAGGAATATTAATGTTGAATTATGTCATAGATTATATTCTGTAATAGAATTTTTACATGATGTTATTTCTGAGAAAGTTGTTCCGCCTTTATAATCTAATAAAAGCAGAAAAATGCGATTTAATGAAAATGGTACTTAAAACCTTTAAGTTTATTTTTTTTTCTCTTTATTATTTCAACGATATAATATAAATAGTATGGGATTGGTTGAACTTACCTCAGAAGGTAAAAAAGCGATTGTGAATGTGAGCTTGCACTAATGTTTTTAAGGGACAGTAAGCGAAGCGGGAGGAGTAGAGTTCTATTGAATGGCAACACTTGTTACAAGCTTGTGACCAATAGCAACACGCCTTTAAGAGCATGTACTATTTATTAATTTACCATCTGAATACTCGTGCTTCGCTACGAAATTTTACATGTGCATTTTAGCAATCAAAAGACATTCATGTATTCAACACTTCAGACGTTTGATCCCATTTCGATCCCAACGAATTGATTTATCAAAATAGAAAAAGCTTGCTTTATCTATGCTTTCCCTTGATATTGTTTTTAAAAGTTATGATTGTGAATTTATTGAAAATGAGACATTTAAATATCGCTCGTTTAACACACTTTGGACACTTTTTAATTACTTAATCGAGATTACAATAGTTAATTGTGTTTATGTTTGCTTTTAGTTCTAAATTTCAAAGTTGTAACTGTATTGGAAGTGAGACATTAAGATATTCCTCGTATAATTTCAAAGTTGAGTCGACTTTTCATCCCTTAAAAATTCATTAATCGATATTAGAATAACTTATTTTTTCTTAATTTGTTCCGCCTTTATAATCTAATAAAAGCAGAAAAATGCGATTTAATGAAAATGGTACTTAAAACCTTTCAGTTTATTTTTTTCCCTTTACTATTTCAACGATATAATATAAATAATATGGGATTGGTTGAACTTACCTCAGAAGGTAAAAAAGCGATTGTGAATGTGAGCTGTTATCCCTCGTTTAGAAAGTTTAACCCCTTTTCGACCCCATAAAGTTGGTTAATTCAGATCGGAATAGCTTACTTTTTCAATATTTATCTTTGTTGACATTTGTTCCAATTTTCAGAGCTGTGACCAAATGGAAAGTGAAACATTCGAATATCCCTCATTTGGAACGTTTAAACACTTTTCGACCATTTTAAATGAATTGATCGAGATCGGAATAACTTACTTTTTCTATGTTTACCATTGTTGATATTTGTACCAATTTTTAGAATTGTTATCATATGGGAAGTGGGAGAATTAGTGAGGAGTGAGTGAGGGCTTTGCCTTATATATAGAGAGATTTTAAAAACATGGTGGATAAAACAATGATTTAATTTGAAAGTAGTTTTTTTTTTTTTTTTTTTTTTTTTTTTTACTCGTTTTTGCTCGCTGACCGGCAATCACTGTTGTTTGAACTTTGAAAATCGTCTTAAACATTTAATACTCAATCTATACTATTCGTATTTTACAAAGTTTTAATATGCACGTGTGAAAATGTTAAAAGTGAAGCGAACGTGAAAAGTTGTAACATAATACTCCAACACGAACGTATCTGAATAGTTCCCGTTATATTAGATAACAAGTGACCTGTGACGTAAAATACATAACCCTCAATAATTTATATAACTGTAATACTGTATTTTGGCCACAGCGATTTAAATTGGTTAGTAAATGAATTTTTGCTAAGCCGGATTTGCACGTTACCAGTCGAGGTTCCAGTTCAGATCGTCAGTCTGTGACGTCATGTTCCAATAAACCAAACATTTTCTATTTACTGGCACCGGCAACTACTATCAACCAATCACGTACACTTTAACATGATCACCAACAGATGGCGCAGCTGTCGCTTAGCTGACGTCACAGAACTGGCAATCCAAACTGGAGCCCTGACTGGCAGGGTGTAAATCCGCCTTTAGAACAGTTGTAAAAAGTGCAAAAGAGAAGTCTTATTGAACATCTTTCCTTTTTATTATTCGTAACATTTTTAGTAACTAACCTACATGCCAAAAGACCTCTACTAAATAATAGTTTTATTCTTCAAGTAATTTTTTAAACCCTACCTCAAAGTAAAAATACTTTTTGTTTTAGGTTGCAATAGAAACAGTTATTTTTTTTTATTACTAGCTGAATACCAGTGATTCGCTGCGAAATTTTACCATGTGAAATATTTTAGCCAGCTGTAAGGACCCGCTCTGCGGAAATCCGTCATTAGTGTATAGGCCCCAATTTTTGGCGCTTCGCTCGCAGGAAGGTTCATCGCAACGCAAAATCGAGCTCGCTTTGCTCGCTGAAAAAGTCATTGGCATACAAGCACAGGCTTACTTAACTCGTTGAAAGTTTCATTGCTATGCAAACATGAGCTCGCTTTGTTCAATGAAGGTTCATTGCTGCGTAAGAATAAGGTCGCTTCACACACCAAAAACTAATTGCTACGTAAAGCCTTAATAGTAGAAACCCCTTCCTTGTCGAGAAACAATAAAAAAAAAATTCCCCGTTAATAACTATAATACAACACCCCTTTCAGAATATTTTAACGTGATGTTTGTAAAAAGCAAAATTAGAAGTTTGAAACTACTTATGTTGAAACTTTCAAAGCTCTAGGCCTATTAGAAGTCGTTTTTTTTCTGAAAATATCAATTAAAAATTGTATTAAAAAACAAATTCAAATTGTAACGTTCTTTTTGTCAAAAGTCCAATTAGAAAGCCAAAACTATTTGTGTTGAAAATTTCAGAAATTTTGCCCAGTTAGAAATCGTTTTATAAAACATTTGTTAGTTAATTAATTAAAAACAAATAAAATTTCAAGATTCTGTTTTTCAAAAGTCCAATATGAAGGCCAAAACTACTTATGTTGAAAATTTTAGAGCTGTAGCCTTATTAGAAATCATTTTGTAAAATATTTATTAATTAATTAAAAACGAACTAAATAAAAAATTAATATTCTGTTTTTCAAAAGTCCAATTAAAAAGCTAAAACTACTTATGTTGAAAATTTCAGAGCTGTAGCCCTATTAGTAGTTGTTTTGTAAAATGTTTATTAAAATTAATTAAAAAAGAACAAAATAATAATTTAAAATTTTGTTTTTCAAAAGTCCAATTAAAGGCTAAAACTACTTTTGTTGAAATTTTCAGAGCTGTAGCCCTATTAGAAACCGTTTTGTAAAATATTTATTAATAAATTTTTAAAAATTAATTAAAAAAGAACTAAATAAAAATTAAAAATTTTGTTTTTCAAAAATCCAATTAGAAGGCTAAAATTACTTATGTTGAAAATTTCAGAGATGTAGCCCTATTAGAAAATCGTTTTGTAAAATATTTATGAATTAATTATAAAATAACTAAATAAAAATTTAAAATTCTGTTTTTTAAAGTCCAATTAGAAGGCCAAAACTACTTATGTTGAAAATTACAGGACTGTAGCCCTATTAGAAATCGTTTTGTAAAATGTTTATTAATTAATTAAAAAAAATGAATTAAAAAAGAACGAAATAAAAATTTAAAATTCTGTTTTTTAAAAGTCCGATTAAAAGGCCAAAACTACTTATGTTGAAAATTTCAGAGTTTATCTCTATTTGAAGTCACTTTGTAAAAAATTAATTATTTAAAAAATTAAAAAAAAAAATTATTAAAAAAGAACTAATTAAATTTTTAACATTCTGTTTGATATACATAAAATTAGAAAGTCAAAACTTCTTATGTTGAAAATTTCAGAGCTCTACTCCAATTTCAAGTAGGTTTTTATAGATCCATAGAGCCATAGACTATAGACAGACACACAGCTTGTTTTATTATTATAGATATTATATTGAAATATTTATCTCCCGCATTAAATATTTAGTTAACGGCTCTTTTGTACACACTATTTATTTCTTGTCACCCAAGGTTTTATGCATTTTCTGTTACGGGGCAAAAATTAACAGTCTAATTCAATTATTGCATCCAAAATAAAATCCGATGTTATGACTTAACGCCCTGACCTCAAATAAATTGAAAGAGCATAAATGTTTACATATCGTCTTGTGTAGTTGTAAATTTTGGCACTTACAGAACAGTCATTGGATAAGCTTAAATTACACTTTTCGGTTTTGTTAAAATATTACTTATACCTCTATTTTGACAATTAACTGCTGTATGCAGTCTGACAGATCGGGAGTCATTTTCCGTTAAATTCTTCCACCCCTTAAAATATTTAATCTTGGACTTTTATATAAATTTGTTAATACTTGGAATAACAAAATAGTTATATAGAACAATAGTATGGGGTGATTCTCGAAATTTTTCCTCCTTCATTGTTCTAAACAATGCACTAAGAAATTAAGCATTATCAAAAAACTTCTAATAAGAAATAATAATACTGGTATATCTAACAGTATTAAAACCATTTTAAAATTAAATAAAACTAGGGGTGTGGAACATCGCACAACTTTCAATTACACTATAGTACTGATTTCAATTTGTGTCATTTAAAGTTTTTATATTTTCACCATTCATTTTTAAAAAAATACCCTGCCAAAATGGTGATTTTTAGTATATACTTTTGGATACTTCTTATATTATCATTTCTTGTAAGTGAAACTGAGGAGAGAAGAAAAAACGATCGTTGATGAGGTATGCTCAACGAAAGAAAACTCTGTGTTGAAGGCATTCGCTTTTCAACTTTTTACGCCATTAAAGCATTTTTACGGGAATTTCGGAGGTGGGGATGTTTAGAACACCTTAAGAGGCATTAGCACAGCGATTTTTATCAAAATCGTTAGAGCTATTTTTTAGCAATCATTGAAAAACATGATTTTATTAATGGCAACTACCTTATGCGGATGCGCGATTTTGACGAAAACCTTAATGGTAGGTCCCACGGCCACCAGCAACCCGCATACCAAATTTGAATATTGTAGGTCAATTTGTTCGGGAGTTATACTGACCACTGACGCACAGACACACATACACACAGACAGACAATTTTTTTTAGATAACTTTTTTTAAATCAGAATGTTCCAAAACGAGGAGAAATGCAAAAAAAAAAATTTGATTTTTTTTTTTTTTTTTTTTTTTTTTTTTTTGACCGAATGCTATACTTTCATTACCCAATGTATACACATGGGTAATTGAAAGTAAAAAATTATTGCAAAATAAACAGTAAACTGCAAAATAAACTGCATATATTATTTTAAAAGAACATCGAAACAAACTTCAATCTTTAAGTATTATTAACCTGTTCCAGTAAACTGCAAAATAAACTGCAAATATTGTTTTGAACTAACATCGAAACAAACTTCAATCTGTAAAGATTATTAACCTTTAATTGCTGTATGTGGTCTGACAGACCGCGAGTAATTTTTCATGGAACGCTTCCACCCCTCAAAAATGTCATCTTTAGCTTATATACTTTTCCCTATATTATGTTTTTTTTTTTTTTTTTTTTTTTTTTTTTTTTTTTTTTAAACCTATGTTCACCAATCTGTTTGACGCATCATGGCCTACCTGTTACCCTTGAGCCAGAATTCTCAAACATCAACACTTAATGTTAAGTAGAGAGAGAAACAAATATCGAACACTTAAATTTTTAACTAGACAGAAAAACAAAACTGAATTTCAACATTGACACAGGAGCCCAAACCAATAAAGGCGTGCTTACACCAACAGACAAATAAGTAAAATCATTCACACAATCATAAACCTGCAACAATCTACAAAGAATCAACAGACCCTATTTCTACATTTTAGATGGACGAACACTGTATCTCCTGTTTAGAATGAACCAAACGAAATGGCGATCTATTTTCCGACCGTTGAAGTTTCCCCAGACGAGGATGTTTGGAAAGTGATAGAGTGCCTTCAGGCGTGTTCGGACGTAGACGATGCCTTCATTTGAGGGCAGACGACCCATAGATGACCATGCCTCTAGTCCGTGGGGAATTCTTACAAAAATTGAATGCAATTGTCTTCACTGCATATTAAGCATTCACCACAAACATGCTTAAACTACACACGTTTGAAGACAGAATCCTTATAACTTAATGTCGTGGTTATAGGTGTCTTAACACATTTAAGGTCGTGACTATATTGCAATTTTTACAGCGCAAAAATCATTAAATCTCTTTAATATGTTGTACTGGAATTTTATATAAATTTGCGAACACAAAAATTTTGGGAAAAGTATTTAATTTTTTATATCACATTCACAAGTTTCCATTTTCATTCAATAGTAAACAATAAAAATCATCTGTCTTCCAAAATAATAATTAATGTTATTTCATTAGATGATTTTAAAGTTTCTTTTTCGTCTTGTATAAAACTTTTAAGGTTTAATTTTTTCTAGAATTCCTAACACTTTTTTAACGAAAAATATTTTTCACAAAAAGATGGTATTTGTTTAAAACTGTTTAATGAAATAACACATAAAATATAACTAGAAATAAGTTTTAAAATGTTAGATGAAGTGAAAAAAAATCAATGGCTCTAATGTTTTTTTTTTTCTCTAATTTTGTTGACCGAAAACAAAAGCAGAAATTCAATTCGAGGTCCCACTTGCAATGATGAGAAGCAAAAGCAATTGGTTTTTTTTTTTTTTTTTTTTATAAACTTATATCGACATTGCGAGGAAATTCCATGCACACATTTGCTCCATGGTAATTGCGTTAGCCTTCACGACCCACCACAAAACAAAGCAGTTAGAATAATGCTTAAAATTCACCGACTCGCCCCCTCCCCCCTCATAACCCCCGACAAACAGCACACCAAAAGGAGCAAAGGGGGTAAAAAAAATTAAATTTAAATTCAACGACGATTATTATTCACCCAAACATCCCACCCGGTCTATCGTCCTGCTGCTAGCATGCAATTTTCCATGCAACTTTTCTCCTTTAATGAAACTTTATTACCTCCTCTCTTTCTCGCAGAAAATTTACTTTAAACAACAAACAAACCAACAAACTCCGCTGCTCTGTCACGTGATTATTTCTGAAGATGCTCCCACCACCCACCCGCCCATTAGAACAGAGCGTCGTTTTCTCCTTTAATCATGAAAGCTACAAAAATTTTCCCATTCCCTTTATAAATATTTTCCCCCCACTAGTCGTTCTACCGCCATCGCTACTTAGGCAAATTAAAGCTGGAGTTCTAAGTCTTTTGGTGAAGAGGGCTAGGAGTAATAGTGGGGGGGGTGGACCCCTCCCCCCTCCTTGCCCCCTCTTTTGGAGGTAGTAGACCACACGTTATAAATGAACATGACAATTCCCGAACTTTAATTGAATTTAAACGAACAGTTGCTGGTAAAGTTCGCCCTGCTGTAAATTTATGCCTGTTGTGCTTCGTAGTTCACTGGGTCCTGTTGAATCGGGGGGTTGTCTGTATATTTAGAAGAGGGTTTTAGAATTCACAGGTGTCCATTTAGGTGGGTTTGTTTGCAGGGTATGGTTTCATTTGATTTGGTTTTCATTGTGTTATTTTTAATCTATCAGTTTTCATGAATCTGTGGCTGACCAAACAGTATAGGGGTTAGCGTGCTAATAGCTTCTAGACTACGAGGTTGCGGGTTCGAGTTCCGTGTTAGGTATGGGTGTTTGTAAATGTATGTTGGCTTGTCTAATGATGAATGTTTCGGCGCATTATAGCCCTCGTGTTGCTGACGGCGCTAGATAATCTGAAAACAACCAACCATGAATCTATAATGAATATTTTGTCGCCCATTCAGTATAGTGGTTAGCGCATCAGACTACCATGCTGGTGGGCCTCGGTTCGAGTCCGGGGAAAGAAATTGACGTAAGACATGATTGTCCTAAGTTAGGGGCAATAATGGCTCTCCCACTGGGTACCCCTTCACAAGTGGTCATCGCTACAGGCTTTGTAGTGGCCAAGTGACTGCGAGCATATTGCTAGTGATTGTAAATACTTGGGCCTGCCATTAGGAAAAAAAATAAAAAAATAAAGAATATTTTGTATCTTTGGGTAGGTATTTGTCTTTGAATGGTGAATATTTTTTTTATGTGACATTCCATTCTTTTGATTCGATTCAACGAACTATTTTATTATCAAATTATGATCGGTAACGTTTAAGTTTTTTTTTTTATTTTTTTTTATTTTTATAAACCAAAAGTCATTTTAATTTGGTTAAGTTCTGTAGATAAGAGTTTCCAGTACATTTTTTTTATTTTTTATTTTTATTATTATTCTTTACATTTTGAGTTATATATTCCCGTCATCTAACCTCAAACTATTCCGTTTCCTGTTTTATAATCATAAACGTATTGAAATATGAGGTGGCATAAAATTATTACTTGGTAAAAAGATTCTATATTTAGAAAATATGAAAAATATAAGGAAATGTTAAAAGACGTCAGAAAATTAATTATCAAATAAAACAGTTTTACTAAAAATGTTCCATAAGAAATATATTCCAAATTATAATTATTACTACTATAACATTTAAAACATCGTAGACATTCTTCTAAGGACTTTGATTTCAAATTGCAAGGAAAAGGTAAAAGTAATAATGCAAAATCCATGGACTTAATTAAACTAACTTTCGAAAATACGACATAGTGCCATAGTAACATAGTGATACAGAAGTCATATAATTATATTGGCGTTTCCATTATACAATGAAAATATCCAAAAAAATGTATGACAAAACTTATTCACATTTGTATTTTAACTATGTTTTACGAAAGACTATTGTATGCTCTTAAATAAAGAAGCTTTAAGAAAATACTCCATTAAATTGTTAAATAATAAAGAAAATTTCTCCTGTTAAAAAATCCTTTAAATAAAATGCAGAATAAATGCCCGACGTATAAAATTTTTACACCAAAATTTCATCAGCCTCTTTTAATTTTACCGACATTGAATAGACATGACACAAAGTTACAAAAAAAAAATCTGTTGGAAACTCCAATAATTTATGTTGAAACTTTAATTTCTTTCCACTTCTTTTAGAAAAAGATAGTAACCAGATTCCTTGAACAACGAAAAAGCAATTATGCGACCTAAAAATAACTCAATTTTAATACACAACGCCTCACCTCCGGCAGCAGATAACCGAGCAAACGAGAGATCACAACAAGGGTTGGGGAGCAGCAGAGAGAAGGATGCGCTCCCGGAAAAGTTCGATGCACACGTGGCCGTCGCTACATCCCCGTATACCCGGAGTGACTATTATTTATATTAATGACCGAGATTTACATAACTGATGCTCTCTCGGCATCGACGTGTCATCATCATTTACTATTCTTGGGGCCTTTCATTCGATTCCGATGAAGGCTGGCCGGTAATTATCGATAGTTGCACAGATTACATCGATGGTAGCTTTGGATTCTATTGATAGATTTGCCGAAGAGTCTAAGACTTCCAAGTGATAAGTGAACGTAATATATGTCAAAGATAATGAAGTATATTTTTGGTTTATTGGGTTGTAGGAAATGTTTTTAAAATATAGACGATTTCTGCTGCTAGTATTCATTTTAAATGTTTCTTTCAATTACGAATTTCATTTTTTCAGAGTCAATAGTCATGAAAAAATCCATACACCTTATAATACAGATGACCATAATCAAATTGACGCTATTTTGTAAAGTCTGGAACCTATAATAATAAACAAATCATTATAAAACTTCAGAGAACACTAAAAATATTTAAAAATAGTCTTTTTTTTTTTTTTTTTTTCATGTGAAACTTCAATCAGGACTTTTCCGGTAATATTTAGTCTGTAAAGTTAATTTCCATATCAGTCCTTAAAGTGCCACATTTCCATCTTGGAGGTAAAAATTTGAACTTACGTCTTTTTATTACTGTCTATGCCACTCACTACTCGTTATTTAAAATCCAGCCAGATAATGAGGCAAAGATAACTTTGTATAAACACTTTTTTTATTCGTATCCAATAAAAGTCTATATAAAAAATAGAATAGAAAAAAATAAAACTTTACTTTTATAATTGAAAAAAAAAATGCAAAACAAAATTTAAACAACAATGTTAATTTACTTTTCATATGAAATATCAATTTAAAATAGCATATTGCGCATTAAACAAATTATGTGTTCGATTTTAACCATATTCGCTACCCAGAGTTAGCAAGAACAAAAAAAGTTTTTAATATTTTGGTAACATATTTTCTGTGACACATAAAAGGCATTCACCTTCTGAAATCTTCTATAGCTATGTTGTAGAACTTTCAAATGCCTTAATTTATTTGTTTCACAAAACTTTTCAATGGAAGACTGCTTTAAAACATTTTTAATTAAGCACTGTTAAATTTGTTACATGAACATTATTTTACATGAAATGCAACAAGAAACATGGTTGTAAAACATTTTAGCTTGTGTTACATGGTAGAAATAAAACAGAGAGCATTAAATGGCTTTCTCAAAATAGCCAACTTGTGTCCATCGACAGTAGTAAGCCAGTCCCTCAAACTGAATTATTTTCTCATTTCAGTAAATGCACGACTCGCCACTTCGAAATAAACAAATAACTTTCGCATTGAATCGTCTGCAGTGTGACTATCACTGTTTCACTATACCCGCATCCGTGTTGTTAATCGAATCCTCTTTGAAATTGATTGCGCTGAACTGATTTGGCGAATAATTCATGGGCGCGAAAGGGAACGCATTCTAAGTTTCGAATTCATAAATTAAGCAACGCATAATTTGGGGGTGATTTATGTCAATTGTTCTAAATAGTAATTTCAAAGATGCAAAGTTTATTGAATGATTTAACGTGTGTTCGAATTCTCCCAGCAGTTTGCTAATGGAAATTTTGTTTGGTGAGCTCGACGAGTTCGACGTGACTTCCAATTCGAATAACTTATTTCAATGAAACGATAACTATGAAATGTTTCTATCTAATGAGCACAATTCGATAAATGACAGTTAATGCAATTATTTTCTAAATACTATTACAATAGTTTCTCGTCATTATAACGAATACGAAATATTAATAAATTCATTACTCAACTGTTATTTATTACTGAATTTATTTACCCGAAATAGTCATTTCATTACAGTTTTAATTTCAAGAGTTTCAATTCCTTTTATTGCACGATATTTAATCCTCCATTTAAAACGAAAGCGGGAAATACGGGCAAAAGAATAAAATTATACGATATTACAATCATATGAAACGAAATATTTGTCATTTTTTATTACTGAAAGTGAACGGAGTATCAACCCCTGCGCCGAATTTTTGAGAAAATCAATGATTTCGAATTCAATTTCAATGAAATTAATATATCAGAAAACTAGTAAAATATTGAATTTAGAAGTTTTAAATGGACCTGTATAAAAAAAATTAGGCAAAATCAAACGATTTCGATAATTACTTAATTCAAATAGCCATCATAAGATATATATTTTTTTTTTTTTTTTTTTAATTTCTATTTGTAGCATATTCCTCGAGATTTGTTTGACCAGAGAGCTCCATTCAAAATTTCATTATCCTAGATAGTCGGATAATTGAAGAAGACCTTGGTGCGGAAAACAAACCTTTATATCACACGAATTTTCAACCAATCAGACAATGATAAGATATCCAGTCAACCCATTAAAATATTGGAAAACTAATTCAAGAATTGTGTTCACGATCCTTGAATCATCCTGTGTGCCTCATTTCAGCAAAATAAAGCGAACTTTTTCCGGTGGCCTCCATTTTGAAACAATTTTAAAATTTTCTACATTTTGAAGTTTCGAGAAATTGAATGAAAACCTTTGGAACCACAAACACCAACCTTAATTTTTAACCAATCATATGGCAATTATGGATCAACCAATTGAAATATTATTTGGTTAACTAATTCCAGAATCGTGTTCAGGATCATCCGATTGGCCTGTAGCCTAATTTCTTATAAATTAAACTATTTTTATTATTCGCACCGCTCCATTTTGAAATGCGTTTGGAACGACAAAGATCTCCAAATAATCCAGATTTAGGAACTTTCGGTGGAGTTCCAAATAACCTAGGAATCGCATCCGAAATTTCACCATCCTAAGTATCCGGGAAACAGGAGAAAACTTCTAGAACGACAAATAATGTTCTTTCCATAAGATGGTTAATAAGGGTCACACAATTAATTACAAACTCGAATTCAATATCATCTAATTGGTTCGTGTACTTATTTTCATCAAAGTTATGAAAATATAACTCTGATTACTAAGATCCATTCTCAGCGGTCAGGAAGTGTACTGATATTGAGAGAGCAATTTAATACACTATAAATTTAAGTGAGATGGAACAATATACTGCTCAACCAAGGCTTAAATTCCGCATTAACCAACAAAGTCCAGGTTTGGGGTCCCAAAATTTTCAAAGTTGTTGTGGTCAAATTGAATCCTGGGACTTTTCATAATATTTTTAATTACGTTTTGACCTCAAATAAACCTTAACCTTAAACTAATAAGCCGTTAAACAACTAAATCTCGAAAAACACGAGCTTAATATTTAAGTGAATTTCATTTTGGTTGATTTTCTGTTGTGATTTTAGACTAAAAAAGAGTTATCATCAATAAACTTACAGATTAAAGATCGAACTGATTGTTCGTGGCAATTAATCACACTGGCAAATCATTTACATTTTTCTCAATTGTGTGTTTACCTACTTGTAAAACTATTAATGTTAAAATACACTAATGATTAGTTTAAAACCAAATTCAGTATTGATTGAAAAAGTTCAGTGTACCGAAAAAAAAATCAGTCCTACCGAAAAAAAATTTGATTCATTAGACTAATTGCTTTCAAGAATTCTAACAAGTTACTTTTCATTAACAATTATTGCAGGGCTGCCACAGCTTAATAGTGTTGAAAATAGTAGCCTTAATAGCTTCGCATGAAAAAAATTGTAGCCAAAATAGTATCCTCAAATACTTTAATTAGCATGACGATTCTGAAAATTAGCGTGACAGTTCTGAAAAATTATGTTTTTAAATAGCTGCGTGTCACCACATTACGGATACCCGCCCTTGCGTATAGGTTCCAGCTTTTGACACTTCACGTGAAAATTTCAGAGCTGTACGCTTATTAAAAGTCACTTTATAAAAAATTAATTAACAAATGTAATTTTTGCATTCTATTTATCAAAAGTCTAATTAAAAAGCTAAAACTACTTATGTTGAAATTTTCAAAACTCTACGCTTGTTAGAAGTAGCTTTGTAAAAAATTGAATAATATTCAATAACATGCTCGCTTCACTCGCTGAAAGGTTCATTGCTGCCCAAGCATAATCTCATTTCACTCGCTAAAATATTTTTAGCCACCTGTGGCAGCCCTGATATTGTCTATATTATTTTACTCTTTTATATTAAAGCTTCTGTAACGTCTTACTTTACACATGCTGTTTTAGACCAAGTACGTCCGAAGAAAATCTATTCAACAACTGATGTAAATAAATATCAGGATACTCCCTCTACTTAATTTTTTAATAGGGCCCCAAAAACGTAATGTGCTTTGGGTCCTGAATGATACAAGGCAGGCCTTGTACTCACCTGGTTAGAGCCTGGTATGTGGGTCAACGTTATTCATGAGAAAAATATAACAGCCATGCCTCTTCTAATAGCTACAATGTAAATAACAATACAATCATGAACTTCATAGTTGACAGAGATATCACTAAACAATTTATTTTGCAAAATTAGACTTATTGTTCTGGCTTAACTTATTTCGATCTGAAGGGGTAGATTTTAACTTATATCTTGTCATAAATTGTTACGGTATATTATTCAGCAAGTTCCGATTATTAGAGCACATTTCAGAGAGCTGTAATGACGTATCAATTAATAATATCAGAGTACCTACTCAATTTCAGAAAAAAAATTCTCTGAGTTTTCCATCGCAGAGTTAATTATTTTTAGTAAGAATTTATTATTTTAATTATTTTAGCAAGTCAGATAAGTGTAGTCAAACCTTGATTATACAAATTCTTCCGATAACACGAGAAAAAAAATTGTTTAAGAATAACTTTCTGCAAGTCCATGTTATCAAATACTTCTGTAACTTTAAGTCCTCGAGTTAAGATTAAACAAATAGCACCTAAGAATAGGATTTTTTTTTCCAGAGTAAAAATTACTTTTTCTAGGTCTTAAGGGGGATTTTTCTTTTTCCCTGAGGTGTATGAACACTGAATAGTCTTTGTAAAATCCTCTATATAGCATTTTGTTACATCTATCTTTATTAATGTATTGCAACTTTACTCTTATGAATTTACTTTTAAAAATATCCAAATATGTGTATCAATTGTAAAGACATAATCCAATTAGGGAATTTTAAACATTTAAATTTATTAAAATGGTCATTTAAATAACAAAGTACAACATTTTGTCTTCAACTTATTTATTAGTAAAAGAGATTAATCCTGTTTTTTTTATTATTATACAATAATATTTACATAACAATGCATAGCTGTTAAAAAAAACATTTACAATGCTTTCACTTAAAAGTATGTTAAAAGAAACATGTTATTTTAATAGAAAACATCAGATACAATCATGTGTACTTTTCAGAAGTATTGAGTTACATTAGAACTAAGACAAAATAAAAGGTAAAATTTAGCAACTGTAAGAATAAAAAAAAGAGATATCAATAGAAATATTATATAAACTTCTAAAAGTATCTATTTATGTATTATAACATTTTTACAACAAAAAATTACATAAACTATACTGTGTTAGAAAGTGGACTAGAATCTATCTTTATAAAATGAATAAAATTCATCAATCAATTATTTCTTGAGAGTTTTACAAACATTTCAAAAGTATCAGTTAGAAAGAACTCATTTAACTAAATTTAACAGCAGGATTTTATTTAGCAAAGTAAAACATTTTAATATTTAGGTTGGTTCCCCCCCCCCCCCCCAATTTAAAAAAAATAAAAATTAACCTATAAACTGAAATTTAAAAATGACAACAACAGGTGTTCAAATATAAATGAAATATAATCATTGTTTTTAAATATAATTAACAATTTAATAATGGTTGACCCATCCAAATGCAGTTTCCATAAAGATTTAGTATTCAAAATGAATATGAAATATATAATTCACTATTAAGATACCAAAATGCTTTTTAAAAAATCTACGATAAAAAGTTACAAAAATTAAATTATACAAATGTAACTCTAAAAAATTATTCTAAAAACTTATATATTTTAATACAATAAATTCAAATCACCTTACAACAATTATTAATAATTTAAACAACAAAATAGAATCATAATTTAAATTATAATAAAATTTAATTTTTGTCTGTATATTATAAAACAGTAAAATTAAAAGGGACAACAATGCAACATGGATAAAAATGCAATATGGATTTTAAGTAACAAAATCTTATATAAAGGAATATTTTTGCAGAAAATATTGATATTTAATAGCTAAGTGCCCTCTGTTTACAAAAAAAAATCATCTTAAAGTGTAAATAATATTTACATAGCATATTAGTCACCCAAAATATTTTCAAATGGTGAAAGATTTTATTATTGAATTAAAATTTTCAATGAGTGTATAATATAAGTATTTTTACTATTTAAAAACACAGCATTTTATCACAGCTTATTTATCACACTATAAATAAACTTTTACAAATCAAAAAATGCACAGCCTCTGATACAATTAAATATTTATAATAAATAGACTCTCAGTCACAAAGAGGAGGGTTTTTTTTTATAGTCTATATATGTTAATTTAAATTTAAAGGCACCTTGCAATTTTATGTACAAATACATTTATTATATGCAAACGACAATTTTTTCATTAGCAAAAATTTACACTTGAAAACTATTATTTATACTTGAAAATACATTACATAAAAAAATATTAGAGCAGTAAAATGTGTTTGATCATTGACACATAACATGTATTTTTAGTTAAAATTAAATAAAAATTTATATAATTCATTTAAGAAAAAAATTACTACACGATTGTCCAATATAATTAAAGTACATTACAAAATACCAACTAGTTTGATTCTTGAGAAAGTGTCATTAAATAGTTGAACTCACAAATTAACTTGCTAAAGTCACAAATTAACTTGCATAAAAAAAGCACAATGAATGAACACACTAATCTAAATGCTTGTTAAATACCAGATTGAGGATGGTAAAAGGGAGAGGGGACAGAATCCAAATAACATTGAAAACCAAAACTTGCATACTAAACAGTTGAGAAATATTAATTTGGTACCAAGAGTTTCATTAAGAAAAGATTTTTATACTCGGGGTGTGGAAGCATTACTTAACAAATTTGTATATGTCAAATTAACACATTATTGACATGATTGTACTTGTCACTTCCCTATTTTGGGCAAGTAAAATACTCACAGTGTGGCAATTGGGCAGACAGTTTTTGATGAAAAAAATTAGTACAGGGTTAAAAAAACTAGATTTAAAGTGTTAAAAAAACTAGATTATTTATTAAAACTATCCCTGATTTGGTATTTTTCAAATTCTATCATTTCAGATGGCTACTATTATATCTGAAAATAGTATAGTATAATTCAAATGTCTAGAATTTTCTAAATTTAGTCCTATAAAGTCCATTGTAATGTTCTTTTTATGAGGGATATCAATTATTTTAATGAATACAAAAGAATTTTCAAAATGCACTAAAATAAATCACATATTTAACAAGTGCATAAAGCTGAAGATGGAAAAACAATATTCAACTACTTACTGAATACTAAGTTCCTATAAAGAGCACATTAAAAATGCATAACAATGAAATACAAACATTGTATATCTAATAACAATGAAATAAAAACATTGTATATCCAATAACAATGAAATAAAAACATTGTATATCTAATAACAATGAAATACAAACATTGTATATCCAATAACAATAAAATACAAACATTGTATATTCAGTAAAAAATGTATAGTATATAAAACATCTTTTTTTTTTAGTTTAAAAAGTAATTAGAAAGACTTAATGAAATTAACTGCAACTGTTGTTTGCAAAACTACTAAAAACAGTAAGTATGGTACAGAAACAATAATATTTGATTTGCCTGCACATAAAGGAAGTTCTTCAGACATCCATGAACAATTTACTTTTGAAATCACTAGTTTTGAAGTTGTTCCATTGATTTGTATATTTTGATTTAGAGAAACAGTAGTTACATTTAAAAGATGAAAGTTTACGTCTTCCTTAGGAGAGATTGTAGTTACATTTAAAAAATCAAAATTTACATCTTCCTTTGGAGAGATTGTAGATACATTTAAAAGATGAAAAGTTACATCTTCCTTTGGAGAGTCAGAAATGTTCTCTGCTTCATTGACTGGCATCATGTCTTGCATGGGAACAAGATTGTATTTATGTTTGTCACCCACTGTAAGATTATGAAAGACAGGCACCTTATTTAATTTCACTTTATCTATAGGTTTTATGCATTTTGTAGCAGAACCATCTGTATCAAAACATCCAAGTTTGTATTCTGCAACCACATAGACCCACCACATCCTGATTTCTAAGGCAACGCAGCCATGAAAGTCGGTATTTTTTATATTCAGATTTGTGAAATGCACACACATGTCCACAAAGTCTTCTATTAGAGGAACAGGAAAGCAGATGGGTGGGGGATCTCTTGCTAAAAGAGTAACAAACATTTTAGTAAAAAGAACTAGCTCAACGAGAGTTAACAGTTTGACGATAAACATTAACAACTTTTTTTGCTTTAAAGACTGGGTATAAATTTGTAAAATGCATTTCTATTAGTTGACAGCAACTGAGATGTGTAGAAGTTGGCCAGTGGCATTTGTCTAAAATAGTGCCTACTATAGAAACGATAGAATGTGTTATTACAATTGCCACCCACCTGATGATTTGTGTCCTGCTAATGAAAAAGTATCTACAATAATTCACTTTTCATTTTGGTAAATCATCTTAGTTTGGTTTCATGTCAGAAAAAAAATTTGAATAAAAGTTTTTACATTGATAACTCTTTCTGTTAATATTTGACAAGATGCCATTCAAAAGGAGCTTAACCAATTTTTTTAAAAAATCTTACTAAAAACTACTACATTTTAGCTTAATACTTTTCATCACTTTTGAAAGCTGTTCAAGTTAATACAGGTCTAAGTATCTATTACTCATATTATATGCTTAATTAATGCAGACATTGCAACATTATATTGTTGCAAAAATTGTTCATTTATCTTTGATTAATCATACTTAAAACGTCACCTATTTACATATAAATCAGTAAAAACTTTTTAAGATACTGTGAGTGGGTGGGGGCAAGAGAAACAAATTTCACTTTAAGTGCATTACACTGTTATTAGGATACACTAAATGTAAGATGGTTTCAAAGGAATTTATTTAGGAGAAAGAGTCTTGCATTTTTCTCACATACCTACAAAAGAAAACTTGAACACAATGTTAGAAACTACAAGCTGTTTCCAACTGCACATTTGACAATACCACCTCTATTTTTAAGATTACCCAAAAGCTGGTTGAGCTAAAGTCAGGGTTTCTGCAAAAATAAAATGTTGCCAATCCATGACTCTTCATGACTTTCTAAGACCAAAGCAAATAATTTTTCATGACTCAAAAAATCTCATCACAAAAAAAAAAAATAACCAATATGAATTTCACTAAGACGAATTATACCATAAAATGATTTTAATAAAGTTTTATTTTATAATAAGTAAAAAAAATCTTGTCTCAGTAACAAAGATCCTCAGAAATCAGAAGAAAAAGGGAGAAATAACTTTCCATTCTTTGAAAAGCTAATCATTCTTTAATAATAAGGATATATTTAAAAAAGGAAGCTAATAATAACAAATTATTTAATCAAAAATCAAATGTTTTGATACCACAAAGAAGAAAAAATCAAATTTGTAAATGCAAGCTTATCAAATCAGTTCAATTTAGTTCTTATTTTATGAATTTTTTTCACCTATGAGACATTACTCATGTGATGTCACAAGTTTGGAGTTCAGAAATGTTTGCATTGGTCGAGGTTTTTAACTGTGACCGTTGTTCTGTCAAAATAAAAACATAGATGGATCATCGAAGAGATGAATAGCGATCTTGCAGTTTATGACGTCATAGTCACGTGATTTTAATTAAAATGCTTAACAATCTATGACATTCACTGTTTTTAAATGACTTATGATAATTTTTTGCTCCAAATCATAATTTTCCATGACAAAATTTACCCAATGTCCAAATTCATGACATTTCCTGACTTTCCATATGCACGGAAACCCTGCAGAGTTATCACTCACATATGAGCTACACAAAGACCATTCTTTGAAAACCACAAGATTAAAAATTTAAGGCAGGAAGACTTTCCAGGAGGTATTTCAAGATATAATTCAGCCAAATTTGCATCTATACAGCGAGAAACCCAGAAAAACTCTTATCGATCAAACTAAGACAATTTGTCTAATCGCCATGGGGGAAGGAAGAATGCCCTTTCTCCTCTTAATTTTTCAACTTAATAATCTTTTATTACAATACTGTCTTAATTTTTTCCAAACAAGCTGTTTTTTGGCACAATATCTTTGCAAATATTTAAGTACCTTGCATTTTCTGCCTTATGTAATCAATACTGAATGAAACACAAAGAACAGAGTATAAAACAATCTAACGATCATTATAATTAAGAGACAACATTGATAAAAAAAAATTAATAAATGCTCACAAAAACTAAGTTTTTATTTTCAGAATTATATATATCCATCAAGATGAGAAACTTAAATCAACAATTTTAAATATTGTTTCTAGATGTTGCTGTAAGAAAAGTGTTATTTAACTTCATTGTGCTAGTAGTTATTCAAAGATTGACATTTTATTTCATTGCAATGAATTGTAAACTTTTGCTTATAATTTCAATTTAACACTGTTCTGTAGAGGAGCTGGCAGTATTTTGTGGAACAAAACTGAGCGCATTTAGCAGTCTTAAAATTGGCAACAAATTGCCAAATGCAACCTTAATTTTAATTCGACCACTAATTCAAGAGTGGACCCTTCCATACATCTTTCTGTTGCCTTAAATGCAAGTAAAATTTTTAATTAAAAGTGTAAGAACCAAGCACGTATAATTTGATGACATTTACAAACTAAAAACTTCACTTGTTAAAGTTAATGACATTATAGAAACAAAAACCATACAATTTGGATTTTCGTGAACAAAAATTTAACCAAGTTGGCATACTACAATACTTTTCATTTGACATAGTATAGAATTTAAAATTTTCTCTGAGAATATTGATCTCAGACAGATGGACAGACTTTTTGTGCTTCCTTCTAATATATAATGAAGAAACTAAAATAAGCCTTTTGAGAAAATATGCAAACCCGCTGCCTACTTCTGCCACATTTAATTGCTTATCACAAATTTACCTCATAAATTTGAACTCCAGCCAGACACATAAAGAGGTGGATACCTGAGCAAGCACTTCCTCAACAGTACCCCCATCAACACATACGACAGAACATTGAGGCAATATATCTTATGTACCCCAGTCTCGTTTATCAAACACAGTTTAGAAAGGTACCAACAGGACCAAGCGCCCGATCCTCACCAGGCCAACAGGACGCTATTGTTAGAAATTTGACTCAATGATAAATTACAGTAATTGGACAATCATAAATTATAATATATGGAGTAAATTGTAAATGACAACAATTAACGTACCTGATATTGTTTCATTAATCAATGCCTTATCATCAATAGTCAAAACAAAAGAAATGCCATATCTATCAGGGTCATAAGCAAAGCTGATACAAGCTATAAAACAAAACATTAAGTTATATTATACTTTCATATCTATTTTAAAATAACAAAAACTTTTTTAATTTAATATTTGTATGAGACTCGGGCCCCACTAATGCAAGTATGAGGTAATTATAGTTTTGTGGTCACATTTCAGAAAAATATGGCTTTTTTTAAGTTTAAAACTAATTTAAACAATTACTGTCTACATAGTATTAATTATTATGGGTGGAACAGCATTTATCTTGCAATTTACAGTGAAAATGTTAATTGTGACCAATGTAACAAGAGGTTGAAATAAACGTTATACTGTGGCACTTGGCAAATAAACTCTGGCAATTTCATGGGGTATGTTTAGGAAGAAAATTTACACTTTTAATTTGGCATTATCAAGAATATAATTGTTGATTTATATTGCTCAATTTACAAGTTGAAAATATCAGGCAAAAATTGTTGTAGTTTAAACACTATTTTAAAGTATTTTATTGCATATATAGGTGTGTTTGTTCTCCACAACACAGAATATCCCAACAATGTTATAATTTAAAGGATAAAGCTTCATTTTAGCAAAAGAACTTGAAGTGTTTTTTTTTTTTTTTTTTTTTGTTTTTGTTTTTTTTTTGCAAATTTACTTTTTTTTATCAAAAGTAACTCATGATTTAAATTAAGCTTTCTGTTGGTCTTTTAAATGTATGACCTAAATATTCAATTATAGCAACATTCAAGCTGAAATAGTTTGATTCAAAATAATTTAAAAAAATAGTTTCATTGAGATTTTAAAAGAAATGGATGCTGCATCAACTTGCTGAGGAGATAGAAGTATTAATTGGAAAAAAAAGTTTATTTATGATCTATTAGTTACAAATAAGATAGCAATTAAAAATCTCAATTTTAAATATTTATCAACCCTTCCACACTTTTCCGACCCAAAAACAAAAGTTGGAACCTTCATTTACTGCAAATAAGCCCTTCAAATCTTTGGCTGTTCTATACTACATTTTGAGAAACATTGATAAAGCATTGATAAAATTGTGATTGATACTTGTTTAATTTTTAAATCAATTTTACAAGCAACAAAATATTTTTAATTAATCAATTTTTTTTTTTTTTTTTAACTTGTCCTTCTTATCCCGCAGCATTAATTATCTTTACCTTGTTAAGTTTTCTAAAATTTGCATAGATAAGAATAACAACAATCTTAATCTTTCTGGTATATTCAGCAAGTTGCAAAAGGGGGCACTCGACTGCACAACTTTTTAAAGCTTTTATGAAGTAAAATTATAAGATTGAAAATATTTATCTTTTGAGTTATGAAAATAATTAATAACATTCTAAAATTATCTTGATATAAAAACTTCCATTCAAGTAATTACCAAAACCAACATTTTGCAATGACATGATTTCTAATCTTAATTAATAGTTATGTGATTCACCCAAATTAAACCACTGAGCTAAAGAACTAAGACTGAAGTGCGAACTCCGCGAGCCAACCACATCTCACCCCATTCCGAAGTGTGTGTGTGCAAATAGGCAAAAGGAGGGGAAAAATTTCTTCCTGTCTTTTCTTAATTACTGTGACGGGAAACCAAAGTTGAATTATTTTTCAATATTTATGACATTTCAAGCTCAAACGTTTATATTTAGTTCTTTTAATTTAAATGAATAATTTTTAATATTTAATAAGAAACGAGTAGCGTTGTAAATTAAGAGTAAAGTCACTGATATGCCTTCCTAAGTACCTATTTAAGAGATGTTGTTAAGTATATTATATATAAAAGCATCTTAAAATAATGAGGCATTAAATAAGAAAAAAACATTGTATTACTACTATAGTATGTATGCTGTAAGACATTAAACGTTATCCCCCTGATAGTAAAAATTATTTTAAACTCTAAAACGGAGAGCAATTACAATTCAATCATAGTGTTTTTAAAATTCTTTTAGCTAGAGAAGTTTGAAAATAGCTACTTTGGAAGACATACTTTTGAAATTGTATATATTTAATTCTCACAATAATTAAATAAAAGTAAAATGTCCAGAACTTCACACAAGCATTTCTTCGAAATCCTGATTATCCCTACAATGTGTCATATCTGAAATATTTACATTTCATGTGGTCTAATTGAAAAGCAACTATATCAGAGAGAATTTGTCAACTGCTGTCTTTTAGTTAGACTACTTTTATGTATAACCTTTAAAGTTAAATTTTTACCATAATGTTTTAAACGCAATTTAAGATACCAATCTATTATTTGCTTTGTCATCTGTGACTTGTGAAGGTCTTCACACTTCGTTTTCAATTCCATGATAAAATTTAATTTTTTCAGTTAATAGAAATTCCTTTATTATAATTCTTAATTTAAAATTGATACTTATATTAGTTTGGCAGTTTTCCTTCAACATCATGAGTTTAGCTCGTAGAATCATAGTTTTATACACTCAGTACATTCCTGTGTGGTTGCTTGTATTATATATACAAGTGAAATTCAAAATAGTTGAACATAAAAGCTAATCATATGTAAAGCTTAAGCACATGGTATTTCGGCGATTGATTTTCGGTTCCAATATTAGAGCATATGTTTTTGCGAAATAGATTTTTGGTGAAATATTCATATCTAAAAAGCAGAATACAGTTTCCTAATTATATCTTAGCATTCGATTTATAAAAAAAAGTAGTAAAAAAAAGGTAATTTACCAAAAAAAGTAGTAAACGAATGCATAAAAGAAGCATTCATGTATTTAACCAATCATTAAAAGTATCTGAAACAATAAATCGGTTTGAAACAATGAATGATTATTTCATCAATTTACTAAAAAAAACTATTCCTTACAAGTTAGTTTTAATATCCAAAATGTATGTATAAAAAAAAACTAAAGCTCGTACTATGTGCTTAAACTTAAAGATATGAAGTTGAAGTTCCGATCCATCCTCTATCAATTTTTCCTATCTGTTTCTGCAATTAAATGCTTAACAAGAAATTATCATTCTAAAATAATTAAAAATAAATTTAGCTGCATAGCTTGAAAAGCGGAAAACCGCAGAATGTTTTACTATAACGCGCTAGGCAACTGGGAGAAAGAACATGTTTTGCCTATTTGGCTGTCTGAAATGCGCTTTTGTATGCTTCCGCGGAAGCTCGCTTCTTAAGTGACCGGGAGTAGTTACTCCAGTTTAGTATTGTAGCGCAGTGAATTAAACCAAACTTATGTTATTAATTTCGAAGTTGCAAGTGTTTTACTATTGGATAAAGATTAGCAGAGTGACTTTAAATGGAAGATTAATTTATCACAAAAAGATCGCAGAAGAATATGGAAGTTAACATTTTAGTGGATGGATAAACCATTACAACATCTTTTAAACTAATTTTTACCGTTAGTAAAACACTAACAGGTTATAGATTCCAGCACGCATCCACACTGCGCAGAGTAAAGACGAATAAGTTTTATCAGTCTACCATTTTTTGAAACTTAGATAGTTCATTCATTTTGAAAAAGAAATGGTTGTTCAGAAAATTTCCATTGGATTCTTGGAAGGAAAGAGCAATTGGTCGACATGGAGATATAAAGTATCAATTTTATTGAGAGGTAGTACTACAGCTTTGAATGAATATGAAAGATGAAGTACTTCAGAATGTTATGCGTTTTCATAGTTCAAAAGAAGTATGGGATGAACTTCATAGGCTCTATGATGGCATGTCTGAAGATAAAGCTTTTAATCTATGTATGCAAGTTTTCACTTTCAAGAAGGATCCAAGTGATATATAGCCAATCATTTGTCAAAAATCAAAAATATACTTGAGTGGTTTAAATCGAGAATTATCAAAGGATAATAGCTGTGAATTACCTGATTTATTATTGATTTGTAAAATTCTGGAAACACTACCAAGCGAATATTTTTCATTTAAATCTAGTTGGATGCTGATGACAAAGTCAGAAAGAAAGATCGACAATTTAACAAATCAATTATGTGCACATGAAAAAGCACTAGCTGAGAAAAGTAATGGAGAAAATAGTAATTCTAAGGAAGTGCTGTTTAATAAAACGAAAAATTCAAAGTTGAAAAGATTTCCGAAGCTAAAGAAGCATTTGGGAGCCAACATTGTTTGCCATTACTGTAAGAAAAATGGACACAAATTGAAACAATGCTACAAGTGGATAACAGATGGTAAACCAGCCAAACCTAACAAGTCTGAAAATGACGCCAACATGGCGCTCATTACAATTCCAGCTGAGGCATTCTCCACTGACTGTGATGAAAATATCCAGTTTGTGGATAATGGAGCTACAAATCATATTACTAATCAGAAGGACCTATTCCAAACTTTTGAGCCAATCCTGGAATATCACAAAGTGATTACAGCAAATGGATCAGTCGAAGCTTTGGGAAAAGGCACGATTAAAGTGGAAGCTGCTGTAAATGGCAGATGGGAAGAAATATCACTAACTGATGTGTGGTGCGTTCCAAACATACGGAAAAATTTGTTTTCAGTCTTATCAACTCAAAACAAATGTTCTTACAGTGAGTTTTCAACAGCTGAAACATGCAAATTAGTTGTAGGTGGAAAAGTTAAAATGGTTGGTGTTAGATCTCGACATGGAGGTCTATTTAAACTGGCTTTGAGAAACGTAGTTCAGAAAAATCTGCTATTGTAAACATGTTTGAGAAGAAAAATGTGTTGCAACTATACCATGAAAAATTGGGACATCAAAATAAGAGGTATGTGAAAGCAAAGATTTTTCAAGAATTTGGAACTAATGTTAAATTAGATTCTGATTTATGTGAAGGTTGCATTTATGGAAAAACACAGATATAAATTTGGCACTCAAGAATGAGCGACAAAGCCAGGTCAATTAATGCACACAGACGTTTGTGGTAATTTTAATAAGTCACAACGTGGATACCGATACTTTGTTCTGTTCAGAGATGACTACACAAAGTATAAGTATATTTATTTTATAAAGGAAAAGTCTGAAGTTGCAGAAAAGATCAAACAAATGGTAACTAAAGTAAAAGTAGCTGGCCATGTAATTCAAGAGTTATTAAGTGATAATTGAGGCGAATTCGATAATGAATTAGGGAGGAAAATTTTACAAGAACATGGAATTAAACAGCGATTAATAATGCCTTATTCACCCGAGCAAAATGGTTGCTGTGAGCGAGAGAATCGCACAGTTGTTGAGGCAGCACGTGCTATGATGCATGCTCACGAAAAATTACCTCAAATGTTGTGGGCTGAAATGATCAACACAGCAACATATATTTTAAATCGTGCAGGACCAACAAAAGTTGAGGGAAAATCGACACAAGAACTATGGACTGGTTAGAAACCAAGTCTAAAACATTTAAGAATTATTGGCTGTCCCTGCTATGCTCACATTCCCAAACAAAATAGAAGAAAAATGGAGAAAAAAGCAGTAAAAGGGAGTTCAATAGGATACGACTATGATGATGGTTACCGAATATGGTGCAAGGAAACCGAAAAACTGATTAGCTCTCGTGATGATGAAGAATTGGTCAAGAAACAGAAAGGCCAGGAAAACAAAACATCATATTTCCCTTTGGAGCCAGGATCAGATTTGAATTCTGAAGAGAAAGAAGCTGAAACTGACAATTTTGAGAATATTCCGTCCACTTCGAAAGAAAATGAGCCACAACAGCTCAGAGATCGTCAGAAACTGAAGAAATCACAAAGATTTAATGATTATGTTATGTCCTCAACTTTTAATCTTCCTTTAAATGAGCCTATGACCTACGAAGAAACAATGGCTGGTGTAGAAAAGGATAAATGGACAAAAGCTATGCAAGAAAAAATGCAATCTCTAAGCTCTAATAATGTTTGGGAGTTAGAAAAACTTCTCGAAGGCCGTCAAGCTATTAGTGGGAAATGGGTGTTTAAGAAGAAGCTCGATGAGCATTGAAATGTTAGCCGCTATAAAGCACAATATGTGGCAAGAGGTTTTTCTCAAAAATATGGAGAAGATTACGATGAAGTTTTTGCACCAGTGTTAAAACAAACAACGTTCAGAACGCTACTTGCTATAGCTGAAAAGTATAAGATGCATGTCAAACATTTTGATGTCAAGACCGCTTTCTTGAATGGAGAGTTAGAAGAAACTTTGTTCTTGAAGCAACCAAAAGGATTTGCAGAAAAAGGGAAGGAACACTTAATCTGGAAACTTCATAAAAGTATTTATGGTTTAAAGCAATCGGCTCGTGCTTGGAATAAAAGGTTGCATGATCACTTAACAAATGATGGATTTTCATGCTCTGAAGCTGATCATTGTCTTTATTCGAAACAAGAACAAAATCATTGGATATTGTTCTCACTCGCACATATTTATCAGGATGATGGGGTTCGCTCGAAAACACAAAAACTCCATCTCACATTTCTGTCAGGAAATTAATTGGCGACGATGGTTCACACATTACATCTTTATTGAAACACAGCACAAGAAGGAATCGAAGAACGAACATTTACATTTTGAATACAGTTTAAAAATATGGAAAAGCGCCATCTCTTGGCCCTTACAATTAACATTCCTGGGGCTGTAACATACTGGGGCCCCATGACCACGTCATCAATTAATTATATAAACACTTCAAATATTAAATCACTGTAAAATAAACAATAATGAAAAATAGCACACGAATTTTGCTTACATAATACCTAAGAAAAAACAAAATCTATAAAAAATGAACAATAAATCAATTATCATTAATAGGAAGTTTTACAAGCTTATGAATCGGTCTTTGCAGTTCACCTGAAGCTGTTTTTAAATTTACTGCTCTGACTCTGTCGTCAGATCCCTTATAAGTATCGATTACTCTCGCCATATTCCATTTAAGTGGTGGCAAGTTATCATCTTTAATTAACACTAGATTATTCACTTGTAAATTTTCCGATGGAATCATCCACTTATTGCGCACCTGTAACTGAGTCAAGTAGTCTTTAGACCACGATTTCCAGAAGGATTGAGAAATCTGATTAGTTAATTTCCACCGTTCACAGATAGGAATTTTTTCACTTGTAAGATCGGGTACAGGAACACAGTGCCGAACCGATAATAAAGTGACCAGGTGTAATGGCAGAAAGGTCATTTGGATCTTCAGAAGCAGCAACTAATGGACGGGAATTCAGCACCGCTTCAATCTCCGCCAAGCACGTGGAAAACTCTTCTTGAGAAAGGATCTGCGACCCTATAACACGTCTCAAGTGATTTTTCATAGATTTCACAACGGCCTCCCAAAGCCCACCAAAATGAGGAGCTGATGGAACATTCATGATCCATTTCACATCTTCACTGGATAGGTATTCACCTGTCTCTTTCGAACAAATTTTCAAATAGTTCTTTGCACCGATGTAATTGGTTCCGCAGTCACTGTATATTTCCACAGGCTTCACTCGTCGTGCGATGAAGCGTTTTAATGCGGCAATACACGATGGGGCACTAAGATCACTTACAAGCTCTAAATGGACAGCTTTCGTGGTGAAGCACACGAACACACAAACATACATTTTAACTGGTTTAACTCCTCTACCGCGTCGAGGACTGATGAGGAATGGTCCAGCAAAATCCGTTCCACATTTTAGGAAAGCTCTCCCTGGATTCACTCTCGCTGAAGATAAGTCTGCCATCATCTGCTTGGAAAACTCAGAACGAAAGCGAGCACATGTAACGCAACTTCTCACTTCCTTTCGAATGACAGATTTTACGCCAATAATCCAATAGTTTTGTTTCAATGCCGAGTTAATTAACTGAACACCTCCGTGCAAATACTTTAGATGATAATATCTCACAAACAATGTAGTAACTGGATGGTTTTTGGGAAGGATATCGGGATGTTTCATCAGTTCGGGCAAGTTGGCATTCTTCAAATGTCCTCCAACTCTTAACAATCCACAACGATCCAAAAATGGGTTTAAAGCTATTAAACTACTATTCTTCAACACCTTTCTTTTCTCAAAAGCTGTTATTTCATCGTTATATGCTTATCGCTGTACTAATTTAATAATGAGATCGTGTGACCTTTTTAGTTCACTTGTCTCCAAAAAGGGGGTTAGAATCCTATCACCTCTTGCAATTTTGGCAAACCTCAAACACCACGTGACCACTCTCTGCAACTTACTCCAAACAGAAAACCTATTCCATAATTGTTCAACTACCTCTACTTCAACAACAAAACTTTTGACAGGATCCCTTTTTTGCTCCCTTAATAATTCCGCATTGTCAACCTTTGGACACTCCTTGATTAACTGCGTAGGCCAACACTCACAACTTTCCCGAAGCCAAATTGGACCAAACCACCATTTTTTGCTAACTACTAAATTTTCAGCTGTGACTCCTCTCGTTACTAAATCTGCTGGGTTATCTTCAGATGGACAATAATACCAATCACTCGGACTTGATCTTTCCTGAATCTCTACAACCCGGTTAGACACAAACTGTTTCCATCTCTTTGCACAACCCTTAACCCAATACAACGCAATTAAAGAATCACTCCAAAAAATTATCCTTTCTATTTTATCTTTGAAAATACCCTTTACATAGCTTCCACCATTTTTTCCATCCTTTACATAGCACCTATCACTATAGCCATCAGTTCCAACCGCGGCAACGTTAATTTCTTCAACGGCGCGACTCTGCTTTTCGACATTATAAATGACAACCGATAATTTCTATCCTTATCACAATATTTAAAATACACAACTGCACCATAAGCACTCAATGAAGCGTCGCAAAACACGTGCACCTCCACATTCTCACCTTTACAATTCAGCAAACAATTTCTCGGAATAGTCACATCACGCAACCTTTCTATCTCTTTACACCATGTAAACCATTTTACCCGCAAATCCTCTGGTAATTGTTTATCCCAATCACAACCTCTCTCCCAAATTTCCTGTAACAACAACTTAATACGTATCACAAATGGCGCAATCAAACCAATTGGATCAAAGATTTTTGCTGCGGTCTGCAACACACAGCATTTGCTGTTTCGCAATGTCTCCCAAGAATTAATCAAACCCTTCACTTTCAAGGACAGTTCATCCCTTTCAGGACTCCAGTTCAACCCTAGGACTTTCAACTGCTGATCACCACCTCTCTCACCATTGCTAAGTTCATTCCTTATCCACAGTTCCTCTAATTCTCTACTGTTGGACCTTAACTTTCTCAAATTAAATCCACCACTCTTTAATATTGATACAGCATCTGACGACAACTCAAAAGCCTCATTCACACAATTCCCTCCAAAATATAAGTCGTCGACATAAAGGGCTGAATTCAACATTTCAAATGATTTGGGTTTGCTCACTTCATACTTTTTAATATGATGCTTTATTGTGGCACTTAAAATAAATGGGGACGTTGAGCACCCAAATGGTAATCTCTTCATTCTCATAAATTTATATTCTTTATCAGGACTATCTGAATACCAAAGAAATTTTAAAAATTTCCTATCTCTCTCAGAAATACTTATCATTAGAAAAACCTTCTCTATATCGGCATTAAATGCTACTTCGTATTTACGAAAGTTTAAAATTACATCTAGAATATTCGGGTTTAAATTTGGACCAGTTTCCAAACAATCGTTAAGAGACAAATTACCTTTGGAATTAGAGCTACAATTAAAAACTATCCGCACTTTTGATGTTTGTTTGTCTTCCCTGACAACTGCTCTATGTGGCATAAAATACTCATTTTTATCCCTAACACATTCTTCAATAATTCCATTACTTAATTGATCTTTTATTATTTCTTTGTACTCATTACCAACCCAATCATTATTAGAGAAACCCTTTTTCAACTCACAAAATCGTTTTTTGGCTAGAAAATAATTATCACCCAACTCATTATGATTGATTTTCCACAATAAATCAGTTTTATATCGCCCATTAACAAATTTCAGATTTTTTTCGAATCTGTCAATTAATGCTTTATCAACTATATTTAATTCTTCCTTTTCTTTAATTCCTAACGCCTCAAGATCCCATAATAATTGGACATCAGCAGTAGCAGCACAGAAATGCGCTGAAACAGTATTCTCGAATCTCTGTTTATTTTGGCTGCCCTACAACGCATAACCAAAAATTGTTGGTACACAGGTAACCGTTTCATTTATTTTTTCAAAAGACGTCGCTTCAATAATCTGCCAAAACACCTCCGCCCCTATCAGTATTTCTATCTCCTGTTCACTTTCACAGCTGTCTGCCAAGCACAAACCACGGGACCGCATGACGTTTTGAATGTCGGCATTAGGTACTGAAATAGATGTACCGGTAATTACGTCGGTTACTAGCTATTCCAAAGTAATGAACTGAGTCGGGTTGTACCTGTTTGTCAATTTCAACTCAACTATATCATATGATTTTTCTATGGAATTTTCTGACCCAAAGGAGAACACTGACAGACGCTCATGTCTTATCGGATTTAATTTTAAACAATTAGAAAGAGATTTTGTGCACCAATTTCTCTCGGATCCATTGTCACATAATATGCGCGTTAATTTGTTTAATTTTGATCCACTTTTAGTGCTACCCGCATAAGCACTTGCAGTTAATAAAAGTGATCCAGGCAATTTCGATAACGAAGAATTACACTGGGTAGTTTTATTGTGTGGTTCTGGTGGATTTTCTATTGAAGAGTTTTTAATTTCTCTATTAATTGGAGTTTTCCTAGAAAAATGGAGCATTCGATTGTGTGGCTTACCACAAAAACAGTTTCTAGTTTTGCATTTTTTAGCGTTGCAATCCGAACGTAAACATTTAAAGCAAAGGTTATTTCGCTTAACTATTTCATAACGCTCCTTTTCCGAAAGTTTTTTAAATTTATCGCAATGGTACAACATATGACTTTTATCATTTTCGCACAAAACGCAATGTTGTGTATCGACTCCCATCACGTACACATTTGAAGTACTTTTATTACCATAATTGCGATATCTATTACCATAATTTCCCCTATTATCGTTGCTTGTAAACGATTTGGCAAACGCAGTCTCAGTTGTTTGTTTACTCTTTGACGATAGGAAAATATCACATTCACGTCCTAAATCCTGAGGTGCCAAATATTTATCTCCCATTTTAACAGCAATATGTGTTTTTAAATCACGATCCAAACCTTCAAAAATTTTATCAGACACAATAAGCTCACAGAGCGATTTAAAATCAGTTACATTTCTTATATGACAGTAATATTCAAAATTAGCTCCCAATCTGGACGCGAATTGTACATAACTTTCGTTTGGGGATCTTTTTGACCAATTAAAATGATTTAGGCACTCTTGAGGAGTTGGTTGAAATTCTTTCAAAATTATCTCTTTTAATTTATCATAATTATTTATGTCTTCCTCTTTAACATAAACCATTAAATTTGAAACTTTATCTCCCAAAAGATTAAGAAGAATTTCATCTTTTAACTCGTTAGGTACATTCTTAGTTCTAAATGACTTTTCAATTGACTGAAAGAATAAATTAAAAGATTCTGCCCTAGAAGGAACAGGAATACTTAAAGTTTTTACACTTTTTATTAAATTCTCTAAATGGCAACTAGCGTTATTGTTTGGGTTCAGGGAGGGAGACTCATTCCTTACATTAGCCAAAGCCAATTCAGCTTGTAATTGAGAGAGTTTTATTCTCTCCAACTCTAATTGTATTTCGTTATCCTTTTTTTTATTCTGGTTGAGTGTGTTTTTTTCCTCGAGAATATTATCAATAATATTTTTAACGAAATCCAAATCAGTTTTATATACATTCGAATTTTCAATAACATTCTTTAACTCAATTATTTTTGCGTCACTAGAAATTTTCAAATTCAACTCTTCTGTGACAGAACGCAGCTCATCTTTTTTCAAAGATTTCAAACTCATATTTGCAAACCAAGAACATAAAACAACAACACTCAGAAAAAATCTTATTTCAACTCAAACTCAAAAACGAAAATCAAAACCAACTGAACACAATCGATTCACCAACATACTTATGCTGAACGTCTCATCGAACGATTTGGGTTAAATGAATCAAAACCTTCGAAAATTTCACTTGATCCTGGATACGAAATGAAGTTCAAGCTGTATTGAAGAATAACACACAGTACAGAAGTGCAATTAGAGCCTTGATTTACATTTCAAATTTCACAAGACCAGATATATCAGTAGCAGTATCAATTCTTAGTAGGAAGGTCAGTAATCCTTCTGAAGCTGATTGGGTGGAGGTGAAACGAGTAATTTGTTACCTTAAATCCACTAAAGATTTCAAATTAAAACTGGGAGATCCAAGTTTTGAAGGCGCCGATCAACTTATCGGTTATGCTGAGGCTAACTGGGCCAGTGACAAGACTGACCGCAAATCAAATAGTGGATATTTTTTCAAGTTGTTTGGAGGATATATTGGCTGAGCAAGCAAAAAACAACAATGTGTGAATCTCCACTACCGAAGCTGAATATGTGTCTCTATCTGAAGCTTGTAGAGAAGGAATTTGGATAACGAGGCTTATAAAGGACTTTAATATTCCAATTCAAGAACTTTTCATTATGTCTGAGGACAATCAAAGTTGCCTGAAAATCATTGATAATGCAATGACGTCAAACAGAACGAAACATATACACACTCCATATCATTTTGTCAGAGATCTAAAAAGCAACGGAAAAGTAGACATTGTATATTGTCCAACTGAATTCATGATTGCAGATATTTTGACGAAACCACTTGAGGCAGCTAAAACACGAAAACTTGTCTCGATGATTGGTTTGGTGTAGATAGTGTAAATATTATTCAGCATGTATTCTGTCGTTGAGAGGGGATGTTGGTGTATATATATGGCAATGACAGATATTTATTGAATACATTTGTATCTATGAGCTGGCAATAACACGAAATTCTATAACGGTAAAAATTAGTTTAAAAGATGTTGTAACAGTTTATCCATCCACTAAAATGTTAACTTCCATATTCTGCTGTGATCTTTTGGTAATAAATTAAACTTCTATTTAAAGACATTCTGCTAATCTTATCTAATAGTAAAACACTAACAAAAGCAACCTCATAACTTTAAATTAAGATTAAAACAATTTAATATTAAATTATTTTCCATAAGTAATATTTCGATACATAATATTCAAATTTTGATATTTTGCAATCTTATTTTTAAAAAATTTCGATTTTTATTTAACTTCAGAGCCACTAATTTTAACTCAATTCTTCTATCAGTTATTTAAATATAAGACTGATTTGTGTGGTTTTTAAGAGATTGATCTCAAAGCAACCAAAAAAAAGAGTGGATGCAATTATCAAAATTTCAAGATCTCAATTTAAAAGATAAAATGTACACTATTTAGCACGGCAATAACAAACACTATATCTTCTTACCAGTGTCGTTTAACCAAATTTCCGGTACGTCCATATAGAGGCAACAGTTTGATTGATTGATTGGGTGGTGTGAGATTTTTGCTCGCCTACTGGCTGCTTTATCTCCAGGCAACAGTTGCAGCCGAATTTTTCACAAACACAACCATCCGTCGGATTCTCAGTTTTAACAACTGGATTGCCAACTGCATAATCTGAAATAAATGACAGCATACTCAGTAATTATCAAGATTATCCAACAATTTAACACAAGTAAATATCGTAAATAGCATAAACAAAAAAAAGTTCACGAACATAGAGTAAAAACGAACAGAACCACGGCGAACAATAGCCTTGTCATATTGTCCTCATGAAAATGTTTCTTTCAGCAAAAATCTAACTTGTAAAAATCTTAAAATATAGCGCGTTTGCTCATTTTCTTCTGTTAGCAAAGCCACGGCTAAACTGGATTCTACGCGGCTATGACAGTGCGGTAAAGATCAAAGGATTTCAAATACCACCTTAGTTTGACCGTTTACCACTAGATGGCATTGGTCTAGTAGGATAGTTTTTGAATCATTTTGCCTTGACTAGCCTTCTGTAATGTGGTGTGCTACCGTTTCGTAAGTGATTTTTGTAATTATTTACTCTTTTAATTCCCAAAACAATACAGCATGCCTATCTATTGCTGTGTACCTTTATGTAAGTCAAATAGTAATCTCGATAAAATATCTTTTCACGAATTCCCAGCTGATTCAGAACTGAAACGTGTTTGGCTGAAAGCCATTTCGCGTAAGGATTTTTCGCCTAACGATATTTCTAACTCATCTAAAGTATGTGCGTATCACATTAAGGATTCAGATTTTTTGCAGTTCCCTACAAGGAGATGTTTAAAAAAAGGATCGATCCCAACCGTGTTTAATGGATATCCTACTTACAAATTGATTCCCCAGAAGAGCGAACGTAGAGTTCTAAAACGTAAACAAAAAGGGAATCTAAGTCTCCGAAGTAAAAAATTGAGAGCATCTTCTCCCTTTTCAGATAATGAAGCTGCAAATGTGTTATTAAGCTGTTGTGTTAGCTAGTTCTTCATATGATGATAATTTTAACTGGTATAATATTTTCTCTTTAAATACTTACTGTGTTAAGTTGCTACTATCTCCATTTATTATGTATTTGGAATTGTTGTAATCTATGAGTCGAGTACTTTTTTTTGGAGAGACCGCTGTATGCGTCTGATAAATTGTATTCCAACTTGTGACAGCTCAAATCCATTTATCTCTAATTACCGGCCTAGGACTTAAGTTGTGATAAAGAAACATTAGACGGGTTGCATCTGTGTATGTGAAAGATAACGCTCTATAGACGGGTGTATCTGTATGAATGTAGATCTACCCTATAAACGGGTATCTGTATGAATGTAGATCTACCCTATAAACGCAGGTATCTGTATGAATGTAGATCTACCCTATAAACGGGAATCTATGAATGGAAGATCGCCTCCTTATGTATCTGTGTGGGGTCTCCCATATGCGGGTTGTACCCATTTCTTTGTCTCTCGACAGGCTATTTGTAATTTTAGTACATTAACAAAAATGGACATCATGTTTTTATTGTTTTTAGCAAATTTGCTTGCATACGGGCTACAATGAGTTCCGTGGCTGGAATGATACCCTCACTCTTTTGTGATAATAAGTGGGTCAGAGTAGGCAAATTAAAATTAATGAAAAATGACCCACTGGGGACCCGTAGCTGCATATTAACTTATATTATCAGTATTGCTTAGAAATTTGCTTTAGATATCTTTGCATTATAACACTAATACTATAAATGCTTTTTACATATATAGAGTGATTCTCCAGTAATTGACCACATGCTAGTAGTTGACGAAAATAACACAAAAAGGAAGTAAACAAGGATTGTTGTGATGGTATTCTAATTTTTATTGGTTAAAATATATCCAATAACTAATGAAAGCCACTGCCAAGTTATAGGGGTAGCCACGCTTCCAATTGGATGATAAAAATTAACAAACACAAAGGTATATCACAGGGTCTCGTAAGAGTGACTGACACCATTAGTAAAGGGTGGTTTAGCTTCTCTGTGATTTTTTAGCATCAACATGAATAATTTCTAAATGATTTAATACAAATAATGTATGTAGATCATTTATGTTTGTTTTATATTAATATACAAGTAATTTTTCTTTAAACCAATAAACAAATTATGAATAACAGATGGTTAATTACTGATCAGGCTAAGTGTTATACTTTTAGTAAATGACCAAAATGGTCAGCTACTAAATTGTTTTATTTCCTGAAAAATTCAAAAAATCAGATCAAATGGTCTGTTAAAAGAGAAAAGCATTGGTCTGGTCCAAGTTAAGCCGGAAAATTTCCAGATCACTAACATCCTTGTAAATATCAAAATTACTTTTCACACTGAATTGAATAAAATATATGTTTAGTAAAATTTTGTATTATGAACAAGAAAAAATTAAAGTAGAAAACTAACTTAAATATTAATAAGAAATTGAGTTAAATAAATCATTAGGGAAGATTTTTTTTCTAGGTGTAAGCATATACCATATACCTAGGCTATAAGAATTCTGAAATCATTAAAATTAAACACTCATGGAAGGGAAGAAATCCTTTTTCAAGTACACCGAAGAGGTTTGTTTTGATTGATGGTTACGATTTTCGCCACTACCCCGGATTGGCGCTGTCCAAGTAGAAAATTTATCTCGTAGGTTGGTCGTCGCGAAATCAGCCATTGTCACAGCCTTATTCCCCCTTCAATCGAGTTAAGCCTTGGCAAAGCGCAAGGAGCGTCCTTCTAGTTAGTGCCGCATTGTTGCCAGATAGAAATGGTGAAATACAAATACCTTACTTTTTTATAGACAACCAGCATGGTTACCAACAAAGCAGTTTGAGAAGGTAAAAAAAAAAAAAAAAAAAACAGTTCTGAGACATTACGAGTGGGCAAAGGGGCTTAAGTATAGGCGTCAATGGGAATCTGTGACTGTATTGCAATTAAACGTCAATTCATTAAAATTACTTATTTAAAATTGTAGTTTTTATTTATTAATGGCTCTTTATGATCAAATTTAGGGTAAATTGAGGTTTAAATGCAAGTTTTAAAGAAAACTTTTTTTCTCAAATATATTAGTGTTTGATATTATTATAGAAGCTAAAATTAGCCCTCCACATATTTGAAATATTAGATCCGCTGACAAGGAGTCTATTTTTCAAGTTCCAGCTTGATTTGATGATGGCAAATAATTTAATTAACTTTCCGAAAGCGTAGTCACGTCAACTTTACTTTAAAAAGGAAGGTTTCAGTCGTTAAATATCGCCAAATTCAGGGACGACACGAACGGGGTGAGTAGGGGCGTCTCGCCCCCCCTCCAAAGTTTTAGAAAGTTGAACAGTCGGCAAATTTTTGAAATTTTATCAAGCCCTTTTTTTAAAAGTAGATCCACAACAAAATCAAATTAAATAAAAAAAAATAAAGAAGGAAAAAAAAAATGTTTAACAGAAATATTAAAAGTACTGACCCGAGTTTAACGAATCGGCATTTTAACACTAGAAGTCTATTATAAGGGAGTCGGTGTCTTTTCAACCACCTACATATAATAGGTATCGTGCGAACACAATTCATAGATGTCTTCATTATCTCACACCACAAAGTTTTTAGAAAAGAAAGACGGCACTCGGCAAATTTCCAAAATTTCATCTATTCCTTTAAAAGTGCCAAGTGACGGATGTTTTAAAACATACTGATTAGACAAAAATATAAATAATTAAAATCATCAATAGTATTTAAGGGGGTATGGTACCGAAATTTCTTCAAAAATCCCATTTTTTTTTCTGATTTTAAAAAATAGTTCATACATTCCTGAAGAGAATGGTGTTTTTATCTTATTCCTAAGGTGATTAGAACGCCACAAAATTACCTGTGATTTAAACATCACTAATGGGCGTAACACCTTGAAGCGTCTGCTTAAAGTGCGTTTTTCGAGCACTAGTGTTTTTCACAGATGTTGCATATACAAATCGATATATCTCCAGAACCATTAACAATTGGATATTCAAATATTTGGAGCATTTAATTTATATAGTTTTAAATATTTTGTCTTCACAGAATTTATTTTTTTAATTCTGTTTTAAAATATAATTTTTAGCGTAAAAGATAACATAAAAAAAAGCAAAAATTTCAATATTTTAACTTTGAGAATTTTTTTAATTTTTTTTAGTTCACCTATCAAAATTCTGTGAGGACAAAATTTTCATTTTCTTTATATAATTATGTATTACAGAAAGCTTTCACTTTGAATTTTTTTTTTATTTTTTTTTTTTTTTACTTATATCCAAATACGCAAACATCAATTATTATGGATTTTTCTTGATTTTTAATTTTTTTTAAAATAACAAAACACAATATTTAAAAAAACATTTTCTCAAAGATATATAAATAGTATCTCACACATAAAATAAATTTTTGACGTAAAAATATACATAAATAAAGTTTTTTTTATTTTCGGTACCGCACCCCCTTAAAAATCCTGATCACAATTCAACTCAAGTTGGCGGTCGGCAATTTTAAATTCGAGTAAGTATGTCCTTTTTTTGCAGGAACATTTAAGATGATATCGTCACTAACAGCTTCTAAATGAAATTAAATATGAACATAACTTCCGTACTCCGTACTGCAAGGCCTATTCTAAGGAATTTTTACGACTGCCCAAACTTCCGTTCCCCCCCCCCCCCCCGACATTACAAACATTATTACGCTAAACAGAGAATAAAAAAATTAAAAAAATAGGCCTATTAAGCAGTCTCATAATGATATTTTCGCCTCCTATGTATGGAATTTAAAATTGTGATTCGTCATGTTGTCGATCCATAAGTCCCCATTTATACGTTTATAATTTCAGGTCTTCCTAGTTTTTAAATTTAACACAAAGTTGTTAAAATTTAAACCTAATTATTTAATTTAAAACACTACTAAATTCGAGGAGTTAAGGGAACGAATAACCGCCAGAATAGCTTCGATTATGTCAAATATGCCAATTATTGGGTTGCCTGGTAAGAATTTTTCTTGAAGCTGAAACTTCAAAGAAGGAAGGGTTGCATAAACAAATAAAAAAGTCGTTTTAAATTTTATTATACTCAAATTCAAAAAGATGAATAATAATTGCACTCCTTTAATAAAATCATATTTTTAATTTCCTTGTTTTTCTATTTTTTACGACTGCCCAATATCTGATTTACGACTGCCCAAATACAATTTACGACTGCCCAAATAGGCCACGACTGCCCGTTAGAATAGGCCCTGCCGTACTGTTGCGCAAGTATCAATTTCCACAAATTCTCTTCAGCATGAATAATTTTCCTTCAAGTTCAAATCAGAACATTTAATTGAATAAATAGTCAAGTCGACTGTCGTAAGTTTTTTAATTCAGTCACCTGATAAGTACACACTATATCCTCAGGAAGAAACTGACAATAATTACTTATTCTTCCAATTAATAGATAACTCTGATGGGTTACAGTAGATGACATATTTTTAGTTCGTCAGGTAACGCCTTAAAAACCAGATATGCTTATTAAACGTCATTTACATAAAGTATATATTGTACGTCATATGAATTGAAAGTCTTACAGAACATTTCAAAACATCTAAATTTTAACAGAGCCCTCTCTTATCAAATACATATACGCCACTGGTCTGGCGGGAAGTTTCAATTTCGAAAAAAACTTGCTTATTTTTTGGTAAAGATAAAAATAAAAATAAAAAATACATTTTAAAAGGTTATTCAACGAGGTTTATTACTTTCAATTACCCATTTGTATACATTCATAGGGTAATGAAAGTATAGCATTCGGTTAAAAAAAAATTTTTTTTTTTTTTTTTTTTTTTTTTTTTTTTTGACATTTCTTTACGTTTTGGAACATCCTGATTTCAAAAAAGTGATCTAGAAAAATATCTGTTTGTGGTCAGCATAACTTCCGAACAAATTGACCTACGATGCTCAAATTTGGTATGAGGGTTAGTGGCGGCCATGGGACCTACCATTAAGGTTTTCGTTAAAATCGCGCATGCGCATAAGGTAGCTGCCATTGAAAAAATCATGTTTTTCAATAATTGCAAAAAAATGGCTCTAACGATTTTGATAAAATTCACCGTGGTATGTTCTAAACATCCCCCCACCTCCGAAATTCTCGTAAAAATGTTTTAATGGCGAAAAAGTTGAAAAATGAATGCCTTCAACACAGAGTTCTCTTTCCTTGAGCATACCAACGACGATAGTTTTTTATTCTCCTCTCAGCACCATTATTTTTATTATTGCTGTTATTATTATTATATTAGACCCATACAAGAATTACCTCCAAACTGGTCATTTATTCTAAATGCATGATGAAAATATAAATACTGTAAAGGACACAAATCCACGTCAGTATTATAGTGCAACTGAAAGTTGTGCGATGTTCCACACCCCTAGTTTTTACTTATTACGAACGAGAAGTTGAGTGAAATGGAAGTAGCGTACAATTCTGTTGAAATATATTTCTATTTCATTTTGCCAAATTATTGCAATTAATGTCAAGTAGAGCTTTATAAATAATGTTATATAGTACTTCGTCTATTAAAAATGTGTAACGGTGTGTGGTAATGGAGAGTCGAACATGGGACTCCTAGATCAGAAGACAGGCGCACTAACCAGTAGCAAAAGTGATCACTAGTGATTGCTGTTGTATCTGTCATTTGTACACGGGACCACCACATAGCCCCTTCCCAGCATTCACACAATCATGAACCAATTCAGTAACACATAAGCAGTACAAAGGCTCCATTTCGATGCAATTTTTTTTTTAATTTTCAAATTGCAGTTTCGAAGAAATTAATTAAACGTTTAAAAGTGGATGGAAATCGCACTACAACACAGAATAAAATAAATGAAAAATATTGATCACATAGGTGACTCTAATTTAGAATTGTAAAAAAAGTTAATCAAACAAATTCTGGAAAAATTCATCATTGTAAAATCCTGGCAGATTATTGCTAAATCACAAAAAATTACCTACGCGAAATACTGCGATTTTTATAATAGAGACAACGTCAGGGACATGCACTTGCACTCCCTCCTGCCTTTCGAAAAATAAAGTAATGTGGAAGAAGAAATTCACAAGAACAAAATATATAGGTAGTAAATTATCATTACGAGCAAAAAATAATGTACAGCTATTAACTAACATCAAATTAGGGAGTCCAATTCCCATTTTCGAAAAATCTAGGATTAAATAAAGACTTTTGCCGCCTTATACCTCCCTGTTAGCGATCTGCTCCTCACTGCAAATAATCCTGTCGGCGCTCATGGACAATATAATTGTACTTCAAAATACAATAATTATTAAAAACGTTTTGTTAATTTTTAAATACTTTTTAACATATTTTCCTAACCAAAAAATAAAAGAGGATTTTACTTTTTCTTGAAAAGTATATTAAAATTAAAACTTAATTTTTTTTAGCAATTTAACACAGAAATTTACTTCTTAAAAATAGTTATTTCGTGTTAATATCTTTTACCAAAACTGCTGGATTGAATTTAATGATTTTTTTTAGGTTTTTCAGCAAAAATTTCTGCAAATATTACTCGTTTATTTATAATAATTATTTGTTCCAGAATAAAAGTATAATGCTAATTTTCTCTAAGCAGGACTAAAAATGAAATGTATTACTTTAGCATTAAACCAAACTATAATTTATTTATATGTAAAAAAAATAAATAAAAAATAAATAAAAAAAATAATAATAATATACATAAACCTTTATCCTAATGAAGCAGAAATCAAGTTTTAAAAAGTAAATTATTCTCAACTACCCTTATGAACTTCGAATTTAGTAGCAAAATATTCAGCTCTATAAAAAATCAAACCATAATTTTCGGCACAAAAATCAAAACTAAGTCAGGAATAGTATACATGCGGAGTTTATTTCTTTTTTTTAGGGGGGGGGGGGAAGGAGGGGGGGGATTCAAATCGCCACTGTTATTATCTTGAGGAAGGAGAAGTTGCGCATATGATCTTCTAAAGAAGAGAAACGTCACAGTCACCATGAGATTACTAAAAAAACCTCCCCCATTTCCTTTTCCCACCTTTAAAGGTTATGATCCTAATGTGAGATCTACTGATCCAATTTGAAATATCTTTAAAGGTATTTTGACTAATCTAGCTTAACTGAAACACGATGTCTTTCCGATGTTTCGTGTATAAAGTAAAGTGGTGAAATCGAGGAAAGACGTGGAAGGGGTTCTAATAGACTGAAACCTAGTTGTACGTCGGACAAAGTCAGGCCGCAGCTATTTGACTACAGGAAACGTCAAGAAATTTAGATAGTATTATAGCAAACCTTTCAATACTTTTCCAATGGTTATTTTGTTGCAATAAATGCGACATTACCTTCCAATTTACATGGCATTGGTGTATTATTTCGGTAATTCATTTGTGGTTGTCTCGTGTACAAGTGACAGATACAACACCTAGGCACTAATGGTCACTTTTGCCTAGTGGTTAGCCCGCCTGTCTTCTGATCTAAAGAGTCCCGAGTAGCTAGAAAAGGACAGTCCTAAGCCAGGGCGGGACGCGGGATGGTATGGGGGCGTGGCTTTGACGTCACCAGATGATGACGTCATCGGAAGGGGGTGTGACCGGAAGTGGAGTAGAGTTGTTTCCCTCCTGCTGCTGTTTTAGTTTTGGTTTCGTTATAAGCTGTTTGTGTATGACGTCACAGTGGGAATGACGTCATAATTTGTTTTATATCAAAGTTTTGAGAGATGGCAACACTTTTTAGTTTCGGTTTATCTTTAAGGCGGAGTTGAGTTGTTCTAGGACTGCTTCTTAGCGAATAAGTTAGAGTTATAGGTATTTTTGACTAGTGACGTCACAGCGGGTATGACGTCATGACTTGCCTTATGTGAGAGATCGACAAAATGCTTGCTTACGATTAGTCGGTTCTAAACACGTGAATAAATGGACGCTTATGATTGGCTACACAGTTTAGTAAGATAGTTTTCTACTAAGTTTAGGGTAGTGGCGCCATCTAGGAGTGAAGTTAAGAGATATTTGCATTAAATTTCTAAGATCAGAGATATATGCAAATAAAAAAAATCTTAACACGACTTTTAAGTTTAATAAAAGTGAAGGCCATTTGCTAAGGGTCTAAAGAACCCTAACCCCGAGCTACACGTGACATTTCAATATTTTACCAAACAATTGTTAAAATATCGACTATCGGACGTTGCCTTCATGGGAACTCATCTACCCACCCCCCTTCCCTAACCAATTTTGAATAAGCTAATTTGAAAGACTTTAGAAAATGTTAATTTTTTTCAAGTTAAATTTTAAAAGTGAGGACCCACCTCCGGCATGATACCTTTTTTAGGAAGAATTGGTACCGCCTCACTCCTCCCTATAAAAAGAAAAAAAACTTATTCTAAAGAACGTATATTTCTTTGAAATATGAGGTCACTAACCAACCATCCAATACTGAATTTCATGAAAATGTTAGTCTGTCTAAACATTTTTTCATGAAAATTTTAGTTTTGAAAATAATTATTTAAACACTAATGTAAAAAAAAAATATTTTTAATAGAAATTTTTACTAATATCTACTTGTATGTAGCTTTTTTCCGAAAAAACTTAATGAATTTCACGAAAATTTTAACGTACCCTTAACAGTTTTCATGAAAATTGTAATATTGATACAAACAAATTTAACTTTAGTGATACAGTTTACTCTTCATACAAATGTGCAGAAATATCTTAATTTCTTTTTTTAACTAGCATATCTTTCTTTAGGATGTTATTACCAATGACTCCCAACGGCTCCCAATTGGCTCTCAATGGCTCCTAATACCTGTTAAATGCTTCCTAACTGCTCCCAATACCTGTCAAATGTTCTCAATACCCGCTAAATGCTCCCTAACTGCTCTCAATACCTGTTAAATTCTTCCTAACTGCTCCCAATACATGTTAAATGCTCTCAATACCTATTAAGTGCTCCCTAAATGCTCCCAATAAATGTTAAATGCTCCCTAACTGCTCCCAATACCCGCTAAATGCTCCATAACTGCTCCCAATACATGTTAAATGCTCTCTAACTGCTCCCAATACATGTTAAATGCTCCCTAATTGCTCCCGATACATGTTAAATGTTCCCTAACTGCTCCCAATACCCGCTAAATGCTCCCTAACTGCTCCCAATACCTGTTAAATGCTTCCTAATTGCTCCCAATAAATATTAAATGCTCTCAATACCTGTTAGAAATTAATCTGTCTATGTTAGTTATATTAATCAAGATAGTTTTTATTGTACAATGGTACTTACTTAAGTTGACGAATGGCAACACAGAACTAACTGCTAATGCTGAATAGAGATGTGATAACTGATTTTGGATACTCTAATGCCTAAATAAGAGAGGAAAAGTAACATACTTGAACATCTTACAACTAAGAATTCAAAAGTGAACGAGAAAATTTACTTTACGAATAAAAATCATGTCTTTAAAATGTGTACGAATATCACTAAATAAGAGAAAAAAGTAACATACTTAAACTCTTTACGACAAATAACTCTTTAACGTAAAAAATTTACTTTACACATAAAAATCACTTTAAAATGTGTAAAAATATCGCTAAATAAGAAAAAAAAAGTAACTTACTTAAAATTTCTAAAATAAATATTTAACCTTTACGCGAAAATTCCCATCATATATAAACATCACGACTTTAAAATATGACATGCAAGAGAAAAGTAACGTGCTTAAACTTTCTACGACAAATAACTTTAACATTAACGTAAAATTTTACTTTACACATAAAAATCCCGACTTTAAAATATGTAGAAATATCGCTAAATAAAAGAAAAAAGTAACATACTTAAACTTTCTACGACAAATAACTTTAACATTAACACAAAAATTTACTTTACACATAAAAATCACGACTTTAAATTTGAAATTGTTGAGAAACAGTTTGTATAAGTTTCCTTCTTATAGGTTGTAATCGCCCTTAACACCATTTAAGATATCTGGACAGTTCACGGGAAATAACGACTGCATAACAATCTAAATTGGTCTTCTCCAATATTCGCCTCTCCGCTATGCTTCCTAGTACGCGATGGGAATAACACCCTGTCGCTCCTTTTATGCCCCTATATATAGGCCGGCAAAACTGTAACTCTCACTCTTAACTTGAATAAAGCTATTAGTCGCTGCGAACCACGCTGCCTCTGACTCCTCCGTTATATGAATACTTACGATTCTTAACAGCAGAGCGTGGTTCCTTTTTTCTTTTTGTTACTGGTTGAGCTTTATGTCGTAACAGCCGGATCCAGTTGAAAGATATGGGCATCCCCTGCAGCAAACCGACTGAATTTAATTTTGCAGGAGGACAGTAAAAGTGTTCGTGTACTTCCGCATTCCTCAATGGCCGTGGTTGAAGACCCGATGATTCCTGTGACCATGATCCGTAACTCCAGCAGTCAAGAAACCAGCTCGACGATGCTGACCGTATTCAATGGCGATAACTATGAAAATTGGAAAAGACGGGTGCATGCTATAATGGAAGCCAGAGAACTTGACACATTTCTGACTGCTGAACCAGAGACAGGAAACCAGGCATCTGTTCTCAAGGGAAAGAAAGCCTATGCTACTTTGATCCAATTTATCAGCGATAATGTTCTCTCTACTCTCCAAACTGAGAAGACGGCCACAACTGTTTGGCAAAAGCTGGAAAATCTGTATGCTGAATCAAAAGGGACGGTAAGTCAAATTTTAACTCGTAAGAAACTAATGACTGTCAAGAAAACTCGTGAAATTTCCATGAGGGAGCACCTGGACTACATTTCCAGACTGGCCAGTGACCTGAAATCTTCTGGAGCCACTGTTTCGGATGATGATATTATCGTTTATGTTCTAATGTCACTGCCCAAAGAATATGAGGGAATAAGGACTGCACTTGAAAACCAGCCTACAGATGCATTCCATGGAAAAACGGTGTCTCACATACGTGCCAGACTTCTAGATGCCGAGGCTTTGTTGCAAGAATCTAGAAAAGAGAACCTTCAACGCCAAACCAGATGCTTTGGGGATGCAGCCGCCTTCGCCACAAATCACAAGAAAAGTTTTTTCTGCTCCGTATGTAAGAAGAAAGGCCATACCGCACGTTTCTGCAGGACCAAGGCAGTTTGTTATCAACTGTTGGCAGTTGTTGGGTCAAGTTGTTGTGGTCAACGAGGACATTTCAAGAGAAACTGCACCAGACCCCAAGAATCCAGTCAGGAAAGTGAGTCTTCCGCCTTGACTTTCGTTGCTGGTGAGTTAAATGAAGCAGACTTCATTTTAGATTCTGGTGCAACTCAACATATGTCGTCCAAGAAAGAATGGTTTACGAACATAAGACCGCATACTGGAAGTGTGAAATGTGCTTCAAAGATGGACACACCTAAAATCACAGGTATTGGTGATATTGAAGGGAAGACATCAAAAGGAGACAAAATGATTTTGAAGGATGTGCTACTGGTTCCGAACATAAATGGACAACTGATAAGTGTTAAAAGTATTGAAAGTGCAGGATTCTCCATTGTTTTCGAACGTGAAAAAGTCTACATAGATTCTGTGAAACAACGTATACAATTTGCTGAAAGGATAAGCAACGGACAATATTTATGTGATTTTGTTCCGATCCAAGCTTCAGCCATGAGCACTTCTACTCAGAAAAATGGAAAATTGTGGCACAGACGTCTGGGACACCCCTCCTTTAAAATACAGAAATTGCTGAGTGTTCCGGCAACAGACGAATTCTGTAAAATCTGCTGTACAGCAAAACAAGCGGCAACTCCTATGGGAAAAGGACCAAGGACGAGAGAGAATGATCAGTGGCTGACTGTTCACATCGACATTTGTGGTCCCATATCCCCAACAACTCCAACAGGGGTAAGATATTTTCTGACTCTTACAGATGATTACAGCCGTTACACAGAGGTCAGGTTGCTGCGGAAAAAGAGTGAAGCTTCAAAAGAACTGATATTCTTTTTGAAACACCATCCCTCTATTAAGAGGATTAGAAGTGACAATGCGAAAGAATTCTTCAGTAAAGAACTTCTGTCCTATGCCAGAAAATCAGGAGTTGAAGTAGATCCTTCTCCCCCGTATGTACCACAGCTCAATGGGGTTGCAGAAAGGGCCAATAGAACTCTGATTGAAAAAGCCCGTACCATGCTTTTTGATGCCCGCCTGCCAAAGTCTTACTGGGGATATGCCGTACAGACTGCTGCCTACCTAAAGAACAGAATCCCAAGTGAGTCAATTAATAATCTTACTCCTTACGAGCTGTTATTTGGTGAAAAACATAACCTCAAAAATCTGAGAATTTTTGGCTGCAATGCTTATGCCCATGTTCCAAAGTCTCAACGTAGAAAACTTGACAAATGCTCAGTTAAATCAGTTTTCATTGGATATTCCAAAATGGGATATCGTCTTTTGAATCCGTCGAACAATCGTATAACTGTGAGCAGAGATGTCATTTTCGACGAAACAGAAAAAGAATGCGCACCGAAAACAGTTTACACAGTTCCCCTTGAAGACGAAAATGCCGTCATCAGAGATCCACAATCATCTGATGACACCCCTAGTGACTCAGAATCGGCTGTTGAAGAAGAGCCAAAAAGACCCACTCGAAATCGTAAACCCCCCATAAGGTACCCTGTGCAGGAAGTTTTTTACGCAATGATGGCTGCCCAAGATACTTTCACATTTCAAGAAGTTTCACTTCTCCCCGAGGCTGAACAGATTCCGTGGAAAAGTGCAATGCAAGAGGAAATAAACTCCATGTATGAGAACTGTGTGTGGACCTTGGAAGATCTTCCCCCGAACCAAAAATTAGTGTCAAACAGGTGGATATTACGTAAGAAAAGGGATGGAACTTTAAAGGCACGTCTGGTCGCTCGAGGTTTCATGCAACGTAAGGGAATTGATTACAAAAGTACCTTTTCCCCTGTGATCAGCTGGCCCACTTTACGAGTAATTTTTACTCTTATTCTACGCAACTCATTTGCAGTAAAAGTGCTAGATGTCAAAACTGCGTTCCTAAATGGGGACTTAAAAGAGACAATATACATGTGCCAACCCCCTGGTTTTGATGATGGCTCCTCCAAAGTGTGTCTCTTGAAGAAAACCATTTATGGTTTGAAACAGTCACCAAATCGCTGGTATGCCAAATTCAGCGAATTTATGGCTCAACAGGACTTCAAGGCTCTTGAAAATGAACCATGCATTTTCATAAGGTCAGTGAATTCTTGCGAAACTTTTATTGCTCTTTATGTAGATGACCTGTTAGTTTGTGGAAACTGTGTATCTGAGGTTAACTCTATTGTAAATTTGTTGTCTAATGCTTTCAAAATGTCAAAGTCTGGACCCTTAACCGAATTCTTCGGAATCAACATTAATTTGACTAAAGAGTCTTTGTCCATGGACCAAGAGGCTTACATACTGAAGTTAATTTCAAAATACGAATTGGAAGATTCTAAACCTTATGATGTTCTAATTCAACCTAAAGCTACAGCATCCGATTTTGAAAAAGGAAAGAGCTTTAACGGCTCTCTGCTATATTTAGCCTATGTATCCAGACCTGACATTTCGTTTGCAATCAATTGTTTAAGTCAACTGCAAGAAAGTCCAACTGATGCGGCTTGGACCTCCTTAAAGGGAATCCTTAGATATTTAAAAGGAACGTCTTATTTTAAATTGACATATATTAAGTGGAACAGTACTGAACAGGAACTCTCACTTTATGTAGATGCTGACTGGGGTTCAGATCAGAAAAGTAGAAAATCCATTACTGGTTACATAATTAAGTTCAATAATTTTCCAGTACTCTGGACTTGCACTAAGCAAAAAGTCATCGCATTGTCCTCTACAGAAGCTGAATTAATTGCTCTTAGTAAAGGTCTGCAGGATTTGATTTGGCTTGACAAAGTCATAAGTCAAACTTCTAAACAAAACTTGAGGTTAATTATTTATGAAGACAATATGTCTTGCATTAAGTTTTTGTCCAACGACAACAATCTTGGCCGACTTAAACATCTTGATATAAAGTTAAAGTTCATTAGGGATGAAATTGAAAAACGTGAAATTAAATTGGAATATATTCCTTCCGAATTTCAAATAGCTGATATTTTAACAAAAGCTTTGGCTAAAGTAAAATTTCAGAACTTTCCAAAAACTATTGGTATATTATACGAATGATCATCATCTGACTTGTATTTTTCTTGTTTTTCTTGACAAATTTTTAGTCAATATTGTTAAATCATTTATCATTCTATATATGTATTTCATTTCTTTATTGCCTTTTCCCTTATTTTTTTATATATATATCACTTATATGTTAAACCTTTTAAGCTTGAGGGCGGGTATTGTGAGAAGAACTGAAATCGTTTTTATTTTTGGATTTTCTATTCACTGCAGTCGGGAGTTCATTCCGCTTTTTACTCTCTAGTTTGTAAACTAAGCGCGATTAAGGGCGGGTGTTGAGAAACAGTTTGCATAAGTTTCCTTCTTATAGGTTGTAATCGCCCTTAACACCATTTAAGATATCCGGACAGTTCACGGGAAATAACGACTGCATAACAATCTAAATTGGTCTTCTCCAATATTCGCCTCTCCGCTATGCTTCCTAGTACGCGATGGGAATAACACCCTGTCGCTCCTTTTATGCCCCTATATATAGGCCGGCAAAACTGTAACTCTCACTCTTAACTTGAATAAAGCTATTAGTCGCTGCGAACCTCGCTGCCTCTGACTCCTCCGTTATATGAATACTTACGATTCTTAACAGAAATGTAGGAGGAAAGTATAACATACCTATAATTTCTACGACAAAGAATTCAAACATTGCTGTTCATGTCTTTAAAATGTGTAAGAATAATGCTAAATTAGAGAAGAAGAAAAAATAACATACTTAAACTTTCTTCGACAGCAATTTAAACAATACGCGAAAATTTCATACACAATTATTTTCTTAGGTTAATGTTAAATAATGGGAAATTTAACAGAATAAAAATTTCAAAGATAAAGAATTTTAACCTTTACACGAAAATTTACTTCACATATAAATATCATGTCTTTAAACTTTAACGTGACAATTTGCTTCTCATATACAATTAAACTCTTAGGTTAATGTTAAATAAAAGAAAAAGTAACATACTCAAAAATTTCTAAGATAAGCATAACATAAAAATTTCATATCATGTGTTTAAAATGTAACATATAAGAGAAAAAAAAATAACATACTTGAACTTTCTATAGCAAAGAATTTAAGCGTTAGCATAAAAATTTACTTTACATATAAAATTCACGTCTTTAAACGGGATGATAAGCATGGGACGGTAATTAGCCAATCAGGTTAGCGGTAGGTGATACGCCACTTGCCGGCATTTTTAGACCGGAGGATGAGTCACGCTAAAACTTGTTCAAACAGGTCGTGAGACTTGTACAGAAAGAACAGCAGCATCGACGCGCAAGCAGCGGGTGATGCTGTGGTGTGTCAGCAAGTCTTTGAGATTATCGTTTTCCTACTTTGCCTTTTTCATAGTGAAATGTTTGTGAAAACTTGGAATGAATGAAGTGGATTTCAAAGACACATTAGTAAGTTAAGGTAGAATTCGCATGGACTTTCTTCCAAAGAGTATGATTCACTTGGAGAATTTAAGATCATTTCTACTTGAAAACTTTTCTATTGTCTAAAACATTGAATATTGTTCAAACTCAGTGAGATTATATGCTACAATACGGGTAAAACTTAACAAAATTGTTACATAGAAGAAAAATAGTAAGAGATTTAAAATAAATATTAGTTATAGATACTCCAAAGAAAAAATTTCACCTCTACTTTTCAATCGGAAAATCAATGCAAGTTGGAAATTTATGTTACTTCAAGAAAGACTTCGACAATTTACTATGTAATAATATACGTTAAGGTGTCGTATTAACTCATGCAATACATGCTGACTAAGGTTTATTTTACTTTTCTAAGAAAGGTGAATTGGGGGAAAATATTAAATAAATTGTAGATATTAAATCATTGTAGATATGCATTCAAGTTTTGAAAATCACCTGCAAGACTTTTAAAACATCTTAAGATAAATTGAAAGAAACTTGCGAATTATATGTAAACTATATAACTTTTTACACTCTGAAAGGAAATCACAAGTAATTTAGTTAACTTTTTTCATGGTAACACTCATATTCAACGACATGTTTTTAAAATTTAACCTTCTTTACATGATAATAGTTATAAATTTTTTCAATCTCAGATGCGATATACTATTATTTCTAACATATATGTTACGAATTCTGTAAAGTTTTTAAAAGAGTATATGAAAATCACAAATCAGAAACGTAAAAATCTAACATCAATAAAACAAACTAAAATAATAAGATATCTTCCTTAGTGGAAATAGTTAACTACTCATGTGATGGAATATACTTAAAAAATTTAAATACTGAAAAAAGTTTGCTAGGCAAACTTAAAGAATATATATTTTTTTTCTTGTGAAAAACTAGCATAAATTTGAAAAATGTAGAGTTTGTTACTACGTAAAATTGAACATCATCTGGACAAACTAAATTATACATGTTTTTTTTTTTATTTTATTATTTGAGAGGTGCTGACAATATATCATTAATATAAAGATTTTTAACTTCCACCCATAATTTCTAAATAACTTATACATAAATTTCAGAAAACTGAAACGGAATGTGTTTTACAAGACGCTTATTTTGTAAGATGAATATTCAATATTAATATAACTGAGCAAAGTTCATTCCGGAAAAAACTTGTAAAAGATACTTATATTTTGAAAATAGTTTGAAATATCCTTTTTAAATTTATGAATGCTCGCTTTCGAAAGGCACAAATAAAACTGATATTACACATAATAATTAACACATGCATAACATTAGTCAAACAAAGTGGAATTTTTATTGCTTGTGACCGATAACTTTTCAGTGAAGTAGAACTTACATAGGAAATTTGTGCAAACTTTTTCAACTTTAAAATCAAGTATCATGTACAATTATAAATTACGATAGGAAATAGCACACTTCAGAATCGGAACAAGTCTTCTAGTTAAGCTAAATTTATTTCTCAAGGAATTGAAAGCATACCAGAAAAGTCCTTATCATTTCGCATCTTTTCTCATGTTGCAAGAAGACATACTTTGTATAAGATCGTCGTTGCACTTAACAAAAATCAGTAAAAATAAATGTATTTTCTATGGCAAAGCTAAAACTTCACAACTTAATTACTGAAATTTAGCTAAGTTGCATATGGTTTATTCAAATAACTCGCATATGCTTCGAAAGTTGAAATATATTTGTCAGTTGAAATCAAACTCATCGAAAATAAATGCTACCTACATTTTCAAGTCGGAAATTACTATTAAATAAACTTTACATGTAAAACATTGTCATGTTAAAAAGAAAAATCTACAAAAATGTAAATGATAATTTTACTGTTGGTACATAAATGATAAATAATTTATGATTTTATTCTAAACAAACGTTTTATTGTCTAACAGAGAACTTAAACTTTAGCAGAAAAACGAAAACATACAATTTTTATATCCTATCATGCTTGTCGAAAATTGAATTTATTAGCTGTTGTAATAGATTTTTATTGTCCAAATTTCTATAGTTTTTATTCCCAATGCAATAAAATTAAGTTCATGTGTAATGATTAGGTTTTTTTTTTTAATTTTTTTTTTTTTTTATGAATCTTATCAATTTAATGAAATTATTATGACCTAAGAGATTGAGTGAACTGAATAAATCAATGATGTAAATTTAAACAGTGACTTGAAATGATACATACTATAACTGTAAAGAAGTATGACAAAGTGATAGATGAAGTAAAAATAGAAGTTGAGTGAAATGTGTTGAAAAAAGTTGAAGACGACAAGAAATTCGTAATTGAGAATTATCATTGACTTATATTAACTTCGTTTTTCTTGCTTATGAAAAAAAATTACACTCTTTCTTATTAAGAACCAACTTGATATCTTATTATAGAATGACAATGATGAAATATCTATACATTAAAAAAAAATAAAAATACCAAATTTAGACATAGCAAATTTCTTGAAATTCATGTATAATGTGAGAAGTTTTACTGGAAATATAGAAGATACAACATTGAAAGATGTGAATGTTTCGAAGTACTTTATCAGAAATAAGAAAAAAAAATGCGCTGAGGTTCGCAATAAAAATTTTAGGAGAAAGTTTAATCAAAATTTAAAATCAAACATGCTTTTAAATGGGAACACATATATTAAAACTATAGCACATTAAACAATTTATATTACGTCGTCTCAGTTGTATCAAACTGAATAACATGAAAAACAACCACAAACTGAATAAACATGAATATTATCAATATATGTGGAAAAGTTTCCTTTTTTCACTTATAAAAAAAATAACACATTGACGTACGTTAAGATCACGAAACATGCGTAATCATATACCGATAAGAGCAACCAATGTTGCGTGGAGATATTCACGTGATGGTCAATATCCCATGAATAAATTGATTGATTGAATTTCTAATGCTAATTCCAATAGTATTCCACGTAACTTCAACTTTATATGTTACACTATAGATATATTTATTTTTCAAATATATTGACTTTCGAAAAATCATCCTTCAATATAAGAATGATCATAGTAAGAATAAAAGAAAAGATACTAAGCATTGATTTAAAGTGTATTTATTTCAACTTAGCAACAAATCATATGCTTGAAAGGAAAATTGCTTCGAACCAAAGTATAACTATCCAATTTCATTGATTCCTACAAGGAAATTTTTCTCATCTAGTATTGAATTTTTTTTCTCATACACATTATAAGTGTTGTCCAATCAGGTGTAGAATAGTTGAAGATACCCGACCTCTTTCTAAATATTAATAAGTCACTGTTGAAAAACTTATAAAAATTTCAATTTACACTTAAAGTTTTTTTTTTTTTTATATATATATATATTTCAAAGAATTTTTTCAAATCAATATGTATATTTAAATACGGAAACTTATTCACTTCAATAAATGTATGTTTAAGTTATAAAACTTGTCTTATGTATTGAAAAATTGTAACTTTTCGTCTTATTCGTATAAATCGATAAATTATACACTAGTTCTTCATCAATTAATCTACTAAGTAAATCTTTCAAAGGCAAAAATATACTTATAGCTTTGCATTTGTAACATGTTAAATTGTACATGTTTCTCGTGAAATTAAAATTTTATATGTTTTCCATGAAAATATATAAAATTTTGTAAATTTCACATGAAACATGTACAAAAACATGTCGTTGAATATGAGTGTTACCATGAAAAAAGTTAACTAAATTACTCGTGATTTCCTTTCAGAGTATAAAAAGTTATATAGTTTACATAATTCGCAAGTTTCTTTCAATTTATCTTAAGATGTTTTAAAAGTCTTGCAGGTGATTTTCAAAACTTAAATGCATATCTACAATGATTTAATATCTACAATTTATTTAATATTTTCCCCCAATTCACCTTTCTTAGATAAGTAAAATAAACCTTAGTCAGCATGTATTGCATGAGTTAATACGACACCTTAACGTATATTATTACATAGTAAATTGTCTAACTCTTTCTTGAAGTAACATAAATTTCCAACTTGCATTGATTTTCCGATTGAAAAGTAGAGGTGAAATTTTTTCTTTGAAGTATCTATAACTAGTATTTATTTTAAATCTCTTACTATTTTTCTTCTATGTAACAATTTTGTTAAGTTTTACCCGTATTGTAGCATATAATCTCACTGAGTTTGAACAATATTCAATGTTTTAGACAATAGAAAAGTTTTCAAGTAGAAATGATCTTAAATTCTCCAAGTGAATCATACTTTTTGGAAGAAAGTCCATGCGAATTCTACCTTCACTTACTAATGTATCTTTGAAATCCACTTCATTCATTCCAAGTTTTCACAAACATTTCATTATGAAAAAGGCAAAATAGGAAAACGATAATCTCAAAGACTTGCTGACACACCGCAGCATCACCCGCTGCTTGCGCGTCGATGCTGCTGTTCTTGCTGTACATGTCTCCCGACCTGTTTGAACAAGTTTTAGCGTGACTCATCCTCCGGTCTAAAAATGCCGACAAGTGGCGTATCACCTACCGCTAACCTGATTGGCTAATTACCGTCACATGCTTATCATCCCGTTTAAAGACGTGAATTTTATATGTAAAGTAAATTTTTACGCTAACACTTAAATTCTTTGCTATAGAAAGTTCAAGTATGTTATTTTTTTTTCTCTTATATGTTACATTTTAAACACATGATATGATATTTTTATGTTATGCTTATCTTAGAAATTTTTGAGTATGTTACTTTTTCTTTTATTTAACTTTAACCTAAGAGTTTAATTGTATATGAGAAGCAAATTGTCACGTTTAAAGTTTAAAGACATGATATTTATATGTGAAGTAAATTTTCGTGTAAAGGTTAAAATTCTTTATCTTTGAAATTTTTATTCTGTTAAATTTCCCATTATTTAACATTAACCTAAGAAAATAATTGTGTATGAAATTTTCGCGTATTGTTTAAATTGCTGTCGAAGAAAGTTTAAGTATGTTATTTTTTTTTCCTTCTCTAATTTAGCATTATTCTTACACATTTTAAATACATGAACGGCAATGTTTGAATTCTTTGTCGTAGAAATTATAGGAATGTTATACTTTCCTCCTACATTTCAAATTTAAAGTCGTGATTTTTAAAAAGTAAAGTAAATTTTTGTGTTAGTGTTAAAGTTATTTGTAGTAGAAAGTTTAAGTATGTTACTTTTTTCTTTTATTTAGCGATATTTCTACATATTTTAAAGTCGGGATTTTTATGTGTAAAGTAAAATTTTACGTTAATGTTAAAGTTATTTTTCGTAGAAAGTTTAAGCACGTTACTTTTCTCTTGCATGTCATATTTTAAAGTCATGATGTTTATATATGATGGGAATTTTCGCGTAAAGGTAAAATATTTATTTTAGAAATTTTAAGTAAGTTACTTTTTTTTCTCTTATTTAGCGATATTTTTACACATTTTAAAGTGATTTTTATGTGTAAAGTAGATTTTTTACGTTAATGAGTTATTTGTAGTAAAGAGTTTAAGTATGTTACTTTTTTCTCTTATTTAGTGATATTCGTACACATTTTAAAGACATGATTTTTATTCGTAAAGTAAATTTTCATGTTCACTTTTGAGTTCTTAGTTGTAAGATGTTCAAGTATGTTACTTTTTCTCTCTTATTTAGGCATTAGAGTATCCAAAATCAGTTATCACACTCTATTCAGCATTAGCAGCTAGTTCTGTGTTGCCATTCGCCAACTTAAGTAAGTACCATTGTACAATAAAAACTATCTTGATTAATATAACTAACATAGACAGATTAATTTCTAACAGGTATTGAGAGCATTTAACATGTATTGGGAGCAATTAGGAAGCATTTAACAGGTATTGGGAGCAGTTAGGGAGCATTTAGCGGGTATTGGGAGCAGTTAGGGGGCATTTAACATGTATTGGGAGCAATTATGAAGCATTTAACAGGTATTGGGAGCAGTTAGGGAGCATTTAGCGGGTATTGGGAGCAGTTAGGAGCATTTAACATGTATTGGGAGCAGTTAGGGAGCATTTAGCGGGTATTGGGAGCAGTTAGGGAGCATTTAACATGTATTGGGAGCATTTAGGAAGCATTTAACAGGTATTGGGAGCAGTTAGGGAGCATTTACCGGGTATTAGGAGCAGTTAGGGAGCATTTAACAGGTATTGGGAGCAGTTAGGGAGCATTTAGCGGATATTGGGAGCAGTTAGGGAACATTTAACATGTATTGGGAGCAGTTAGGGAGCATTTAGCGGGTATTGGGAGCAGTTAGGGAGCATTTAACATGTATTGGGAGCAGTTAGGGAGCATTTAGCGGGTATTGGGAGCAGTTAGGAAGCATTTAGAATGTATTGGGAGCAGTTAGGGAGCATTTAACAGGTATTGGGAGCATTTAGAGAGCATTTAGCAGATATTGGGAGCATTTAGGGAGTATTTAGCAGGTATTGGGAGCATTTAGGGAGCACTTAATAGGTATTGAGAGCATTTAACATGTATTGGGAGCAGTTAGAAAGCATTTAACAGGTATTGGGAGCAGTTAGGAAGCATTTAAGAGGTATTGGGAGCCACTGAGAGCCAATTGGGAGCCGTTGGGAGTCATTGGTAATAACATCCTAAAGAAAGATATGCTAGTTAAAAAAAAATTAAGATATTTCTGCACATTTTTATGAAGAGTAAACTGTATCACTAAAGTTAAATTTGTTTGTATCAATATTACAATTTTCATGAAAACTGTTAAGGGTACGTTAAAATTTTCGTGAAATTCGTTAAGTTTTTTCGGAAAAAAACTACATACAAGTAGATATTAGTAAAAATTTCTATTAAAAATGTTTTTTTTTTACATTAGTGTTTAAATAATTATTTTCAAAACTAAAATTTTCATGGAAAAATGTTTAGACAGACTAACATTTTCATGAAATTCAGTATTGGATGGTTGGTTAGTGACCTCATATTTCAAAGAAATATACGTTCTTTGGAATAAGTTTTTTTTCTTTTTATAGGGAGGAGTGAGGCGGTACCAATTCTTCCTAAAAAAGGTATCGGGCCGGAGGTGGGTCCTCACTTTTAAAATTTAGCTTGAAAATAATTAACATTTTCTAAAGTCTTTCAAATTAGCTTATTCAAAATTGGTTAGGGAAGGGGGGTGGGTAGATGAGTTCCCATGAAGGCAACGTCTGATAGTCGATATTTTAACAATTGTTTTATAAAATATTGAAATGTCACGTGTAGCTCGGGGTTAGGGTTCTTTAGACCCTTAGCAAATGGCCTTCACTTTTATTAAACTTAAAAGTCGTGTTAAGATTTTTTTTATTTGCATATATCTCTGATCTTAGAAATTTAATGCAAATATCTCTTACATTCACTCCTAGATGGCGCCACTACCCTAAACTTAGTAGAAAACTATCTTACTAAACTGTGTAGCCAATCATAAGCGTCCATTTAGTCACGTGTTTAGAACCGACTAATCGTAAGCAAGCATTTTGTCGATCTCTCACATAAGGCAAGTCATGACGTCATACCCGCTGTGACGTCACTAGTCAAAAATACCTATAACTCTAACTTATTCGCTAAGAAGCAGCCCAAGAACAACTCAACTCCGTTTGAAAGGTAAATTGAAACTAAAAAGTGTTGCCACCGCTCAAAACTTTGATATAAAACAAGTTATGACGTCATACTCACTGTGACGTCACGCAATAAAATCCTATAACTCTAACTTATTCGCTAAGAAGCAGTCCTAAGTAGTTAGAAATTGGGCATCCGAAGCCATGGAGGAATGAGGAATGGGATGAGGGATGATGACGTCACCGGGAGGGGGCATGACCGGATATGACGTCACATGAAGTGCCGTCACCGGAAGTCATGTGACTGGAAATGGAGTTGAGTTGTTCCCCTCCTGATGCTGTTTTAGTTTCGGTTTTGTTATAAGCAGTTTGTGTATGACGTCACAGTGGGAATGACGTCATAATTTGTTTTATATAAAAGTTTTGATCGATGGCGACACTTTTTAGTTTATCTTTCAGACGGAGTTGAGTTGTTCTAGGGCTGCTTCTAAATAAAAACGTAATAGTGATAGGCTCTAATTGTATAACATCACTGTGGGAATGCAGTGGGAATGACGTCATAGAGAGAATATGTTAAAGTTTAACTTTTTAAGTGTGGCAACACCCTGATATAGTTTTAAGGAGGGATGCGGGATGGGTCGAGGGAACGATGACGTCACTGGAAGTTGAGTTGTTCTAGGGCTGCTTCTAAACGAATAACTTAGAGTTATAGGTATTTTTAGTAGTGACGTCACAGTGAGTATGACATCATAACTTGCTTAACGTTAAAAGTTTTGAGTGGTGGCAACACTTTTTAGTTTCGATTTACCTTTCAGGTGGAGTTGAGTTGTTTTAGGGCTGCTTCTAAGTGAATAAGTTAGTTATAGGTATTTTTGACTAGTGACGTCACAGTGGGTATGACGTCATTCATGATTTTACAAAATTTACCTTTAAGACGATGGCAGCAGTAGGAATATGCTAAGTTTTA
>OZ021729.1:37341014-37382014 GCA_963978545.1 Linyphia triangularis
GGACAATATAATTGCACTTCAAAATACAATAATTATTAAAAACGTTTTGTTAATTTTTAAATACTTTTTAACATATTTTCCTAACCAAAAAATAAAAGAGGATTTTACTTTTTCTTGAAAAGTATATTAAAATTAAAACTTAATTTTTTTTAGCAATTTAACACAGAAATTTACTTCTTAAAAATAGTTATTTCGTGTTAATATCTTTTACCAAAACTGCTGGATTGAATTTAATGATTTTTTTTAGGTTTTTCAGCAAAAATTTCTGCAAATATTACTCGTTTATTTATAATAATTATTTGTTCCAGAATAAAAGTATAATGCTAATTTTCTCTAAGCAGGACTAAAAATGAAATGTATTACTTTAGCATTAAACCAAACTATAATTTATTTATATGTAAAAAAAATAAATAAAAAATAAATAAAAAAAATAATAATAATATACATAAACCTTTATCCTAATGAAGCAGAAATCAAGTTTTAAAAAGTAAATTATTCTCAACTACCCTTATGAACTTCGAATTTAGTAGCAAAATATTCAGCTCTATAAAAAATCAAACCATAATTTTCGGCACAAAAATCAAAACTAAGTAAGGAATAGTATACATGCGGAGTTTATTTCTTTTTTTTGGGGGGGGGGGGGGGAAGGGGGGGGGATCCAAATCGCCACTATTATTATCTTGAGGAAGGAGAAGTTGCGTATATGATCTTCTAAAGAAGAGAAACGTCACAGTCACCATGAGATTACTAAAAAAACCTCCCCCATTTCCCTTTCCCACCTTTAAAGGTTATGATCCTAATGTGAGATCTACTGATCCAATTTGAAATATCTTTAAAGGTATTTTGACTAATCTAGCTTAACTGAAACACGATGTCTTTCCGATGTTTCGTGTATAAAGTAAAGTGGTGAAATCGAGGAAAGACGTGAAAGGGGTTCTAATAGACTGAAACCTAGTTGTACGTCGGACAAAGTCAGGCCGCAGCTATTTGACTACAGGAAACGTCAAGAAATTTAGATAGTATTATAGCAAACCTTTCAATACTTTTCCAATGGTTATTTTGTTGCAATAAATGCGACATTACCTTCCAATTTACATGGCATTGGTGTATTATTTCGGTAATTCATTTGTGGTTGTCTCGTGTACAAGTGACAGATACAACACCTAGGCACTAATGGTCACTTTTGCCTAGTGGTTAGCTTGCCGGTCTTCTGATCTAAAGAGTCCCGAGTAGTTAGAAAAGGACAGTCCTAAGCCAGGGCGGGACGCGGGATGGTATGGGGGCGTGGCTTTGACGTCACCAGATGACGACGTCATCGGAAGGGGGCGTGACCGGATGTGGAGTGGAGTTGTTTCCCTCCTGCTGCTGTTTTAGTTTCGGTTTCGTTATAAGCTGTTTGTGTATGACGTCACAGTGGGAATGACGTCATAATTTGTTTTATATCAAATTTTTGAGAGGTGGAAACACTTTTTAGTTTTGGTATATCTTTAAGGCGGAGTTGAGTTGTTCTAGCACAGTAGTTAGAAATTGGGCATCCCAAGCCATGGAGGAATGAGGAATGGGATGAGGAATGATGACGTCACCGGGAGAGGGCATGACCGGATATGACGTCACATGAAGTGACGTCACCGGAAGTCATGTGACTGGAAGTGGAGTTGAGTTGTTCCCCTCCTGATGTTGTTTTAGTTTCGGTTTCGTTATAAGCTGTTTGTGTATGACGTCACGGTGGGAATGATGTCATAATTTGTTTTATATAAAAGTTTTGATCGATGGCAACACTTTTTAGTTTATCTTTCAGACAGAGTTGAGTTGTTCTAGGGCTGCTTCTAAATAAAAACGTAATAGTGATAGGCTCTAATTGTATGACATCACTGTGGGAATGCAGTGGGAATGACGTCATAGAGAGAATATGTTAAAGTTTAACTTTTTAAGTGTGGCAACACCCTGATATAGTTTTAAGGAGGGATGCGGGATGGGTCGAGGGAACGATGACGTCACTGGAAGTTGAGTTGTTCTAGGGCTGCTTCTAAACGAATAAATTAGAGTTATAGGTATTTTTAGTAGTGACGTCACAGTGAGTATGACATCATAACTTTTGCTTAACGTTAAAATTTTTGAGCGGTGGCAACACTTTTTAGTTTCGATTTACCTTTCAGGTGGAGTTGAGTTGTTTTAGGGCTGCTTCTAAGTGAATAAGTTAGTTATAGGTATTTTTGACTAGTGACGTCACAGTGGGTATGACGTCATTCATGATTTTACAAAATTTACCTTTAAGACGATGGCAGCAGTAGGAATATGCTAAGTTTTAGGCGGGATGGAGTTGAGTTGTTCTAGGGCTACTTTTAAGTGAATAACTTAGAGTGATAGGCTGTTTTACCAGTGACGTCACAGTGTTAATGTAGTGGGGATGACGTCACGATTTGCTTTATATCAAAGTTTAAGGAATGGCAACATCATGTATCCTGATATAGCTAAGTCTCCTTTGATTGGTTGAAATAAAAGCTCGCTTCTGATTGGTTAGAATATGTCACGTGATTTCAAATGCTCTTCTCATTGACTATACAGTTTTAGTAAGACAGTTTTCTACTAAGTTTAATGTAATTGCGAAGCCATCTAGTGGTAGGAAGGAATATAAATTACACAGTTTATAACTTTTCATGCTTCACCATTAAAAACTTCAAATACATGCAAAGATAATATATTAACACAAATGCATAAAGTTTCGGATTGAGTTGATTTTTTTTTTCTATAAGTGCTTAACACATTTAAACTAATGTTGAGAGATATAATCGCAAGACACTTTTAAGGAATCAGGTTTAATCAATGTTAGACACATAAAGTCTCATTATTTTCTCAATAACAGTATGAAATGTAAATATAAATTAAAATTTATGAGATAAAAAACAATTTAAACTTTGCAATCTTAACGTGAAAATTTCTTTTACAGAGCTTAACATGTCATTGAAAAGTTTTTTTTTTTCTTTTATTGTCATAGTTTTTGAGGGATTGAATACACAACAAAAGAACTTAGACTAGAATTAATTTTTAATATTCAGCAACTGAAACCCATTATGGAAGTTAAAGCAATGATTTTACAATTTTTTTTAGGTTGAATTAGTCTGACTCTGTTGAAGAAATTAGTAGTTGTAGTGTGTTCACACGTGAGTTTGCAATACAATATTAGTAATATACATTTCCAAAAACGAATTATTTATCACTTTGAATAGAAAAATTACGATTTTTTTTTATTTATGTAAGTATTATTCTCAATTTTGTAAATTTTAAATGTATTATCCATATTTTATTGAGGAATCTATAATTTTTTTCTTCTTCTTTCAGAATGGTTTAGGAAAACATTTCATTTTAGTCAGAACAATGTTTTCAAAGAGATGGAAATACATAACTTTTCGATATATCAACCTTCAAATACTTTGAAATTGATTCTATTTGTTACAACCGGTTGTAATTTAAAGCTATACTGTACTATGCGAGCGATATTATATATCTTAGCTATACTTACTGTCTATGATAAAATTTATATTACCAATAAACTTGTTAGAAATTAATATGTCTATGTTAGTTACATTAATCAAGATAGTTTTTATTGTACAATGATACTTACTTAAGTTGATGAATGGCAACACAGAACTAGCTGCTAATTCTGAATAGAGATGTTATAACTGATTTTGGATACTCTAATGCCTAAATGAGAGAGAAAAAGTAACATACTTGAACATCTTACAACTAAGAATTCAAAAGTGAACGTGAAAATATACTTTACGAATAAAAATCATGTCTTTAAAATGTGTATGAATATCACTAAATAAGAGAAAAAAGTAACATACTTAAACTCTTTACGACAAATAACTTTAACATTAACGTAAAAAATTTACTTTACACATAAAAATCACTTTAAAATGTGTAAAAATATCGCTAAATAAGAGAAAAAAGTAACTTACTTAAAATTTCTAAGATAAATATTTAACCTTTACGCGAAAATTCCCTTCATATATAAAAATCACGACTTTAAAATATGATATGCAAGAGAAAAGTAGCGTACTTAAACTTTCTACGACAAATAACTTTAACATTAACGTAAAAATTTACTTCACATATAAAAATCACGACATTAAAATGTGACATGTAAGAAGAATTAGCATACTTAAAATTTCTACGATAAATAATTTTAACATTTGCGTGAAAATTTACTACATACATAAAAATCATGACTTTAAAATATCGCTAAATAAAAGAAAAAAGTAACATACTTAAACTCTTTCTACGACAAATAAATTTAACATTAACGCAAAAATGTACTTTACACATAAAAATCCCGACTTTAAAATATGTAGAAATATCGCTAAATAAAAGAAAGAAAAAAAAACTAACGTACTTAAACTTTGTACGACAAATAACTTTGACATTAACGTAAAAATTTACTTCACATATAAAAATCACGACATTAAAATGTGACATGTAAGAAGAATTAGCATACTTAAAATTTCTACGATAAATAATTTTAACATTTGCGTGAAAATTTACTACATACATAAAAATCATGACTTTAAAATATCGCTAAATAAAAGAAAAAAGTAACATACTTAAACTTTCTACGACAAATAAATTTAACATTAACGCAAAAATTTACTTTACACATAAAAATCACGACTTTAAATTTGACATGTAGGAGGAAAGTATAACATACCTATAATTTCTACGACAAAGAATTCAAACATTGTCATTCATGTCTTTAAAATGTCTAACTTTTAGAAAAAAGAAACACTAAAAATTTACAAAGCAAAGAATTTAAAATTGAACGTGAAAATTAACTTTACATGTACAATCATACTCTTATATCAACGATAAATAAGATAAAAAAGAAACTCTAAAAATTTATAAGACAAAGAATTTAAATAATACGCGAAAATTTACCTCACATATAAAAATTATGTCTTTCAAATGTGTAAGAATAACGTTAATTAGAGAAAAAGAAATACTATAAATTTATAATTTAAGGAATTGAAACAATACGCGAAAATTTATTTCACACATAAAATTTTTATCTTTAAAATGCTAAATTAGAAAAGAAAAAAAATAACGTACTTAAACTTTCTTCGACAAAAACTTAAACAATACGCGAAATTTTCATACACACTTATTTTCTTAGGTTAATGTTAAATAATGGGAAATTTAACAGAATAAAAATTTCAAAGATAAAATATTTTAACCTTTACACGAAAATTTACTTCACATATAAATATCATGTCTTTAAACTTTAACGTGACAATTTACTTCTCATATACAATTAAACTCTTAGGTTAATGTTAAATAAAAGAAAAAGTAACATACTCAAAAATTTCTAAGATAAGCATAACGTAAAAATTTCATATCATGTGTTTAAAATGTAACATATAAGAGAAAAAAAAACCTAACATACTTGAACTTTCTATAGCAAAGAATTTAGGCGTTGGCGTAAAAATTTACTTTACATATAAAAATCACGTCTTTAAACGGGATGATAAGCATGTGACGGTAATTAGCCAATCAGGTTAGCGGTAGGTGATACGCCACTCGCCGGCATTTTTAGACCGGAGGATGAGTCACGCTGAAACTTGTTCAAACAGCTCGGGAGACTTGTACAGCAAGAACAGCAGCATCGACTCGCAAGCAGCGGGAGATGCTGTGGTGTGTCAGCAGGTCTTTGAGATTATCGTTTTCCTACTTTGCCTTTTTCATAATGAAATGTTTGTGAAAACTTGGAATGAATGAAGTGGATTTCAAAGACACATTAGTAAGTGAATGTATAATTCGCATGGACTTTCTTCCAAAAAGTATGATTCACTTGGAGAATTTAAGATCATTTCTACTTGAAAACTTTTCTATTATCTAAAATATTGAATATTGTTCAAACTCAGTGAGATTATATGCTACAATACGGGTAAAACTTAACAAAATTGTTACATAGAAAAAAAATAGCAAGAGATTTTAAATAAATATTAGTTATAGATACTACAAAGAAAAATTTTCACCTCTACTTTTCAATCGGAAAATCAATACAATTTGGAAATTTATGTTACTTCAAGAAAGACTTAGACAATTTACTTTGTAATAATATACGTTAAGGTGTCGTATTAACTCGTGCAATACCTGCTGACTAAGGTTTATTTTACTTATCAATCTAAGAAAGGTGAATTGGCGTTAAATATTAAATAAATTGTAAATATTAAATACATTCCCAGATAGCATTTTATCCTTTTAAAACCCTTGTCTAAACCTCTCAAGCGAAAAGGGAGTAAGGTTCAGATGACAAGGGAGTAACCATCATAAAACCTTGAAGAAAGGGTCCTAGTCTCCAGACGTCAAGCTTTTGGTAACCATTTCATGACCCCCCTTGCCACAAGGCTTTCGCCCTAAAGGGTATGTAAACCTTTTCGGGATGAGCTTGCCACAAGGTTTTCGCCGTAAAGGGTGTGTAAACCTTTTCGTGATAAGCCTGCCACACGGTTTTTGCCGTAAGGGTTGTATAAGCCTTTTCATAATAGGCTTGCCAAAAGGTTTTCACTGTAAAGGGTGTGTAAACCTTTTCACTCTGAGGTTCCCACCCTGTAGATATAGGAAAGGTTGCAAAACTTTCCTTTATAAAGTATCATTTATCTTTTGTGTTCAAAAAGAAACACTTAATTGGGAGAGTTCCAATATTGTCGGAAAATGCTTTAAATTTAGTGGCTAATGAAAAATTAATATTTATTCTATAGGAATTTAATTACAATTTGCCTTTAATGGTATCAATCATAACCCAATTTATTGATAAATTTTAATTTATTTGCTAGGTAGAACTTACTAGAATAATAAACATAATTTACTTTTTTTTGTAAAGAATTTAAAAAAAAATAAAGATTCAAAATTCAATAAAAAATTATGTATATATTATTAAGAAAATGCATTGAGATCTTAGTAGGTTGCGTTAGACAATTTAAATTGCATTAAAATTTGTTTTAAAGGGTAATCCAAGCTACTTATAGTTTTATTATTAGAAACATATACAACTAAAAATGCATTTTTACTGATAATTCTTTTTTAGATAATTCTTTATTTTGAAGTAAACAAACACAAATGAGTTGCTTTTTCATTTTATACAAAGAATATAATTTAAACATGATTTTAAATATATACTACAAATATTTCTTCATTTATTTGCTGCATCTGACAAGAAGTTTCTGGAAGATTCTTGAGGAAAACTAAAGGGAATCCCATTCATTTCTATCTGAAAAAAATAAACAAATTTAAAATCTATAATAATAAAACAAGCTGTGTGTCTGTCTGTTTGTGGATCTGTTATAGAAACCTACTTAAAATTGGAGTAGAGCTCTGAAATTTTCAACACAAGAAGTTTTGACCTTCTAATTTATGAATGTCAAACAGAATGTAAAATTTTAATTAGTTCTTTTTTAATTAATATTTTAACTAACTTTTATTTTACAAAGTGACTTCAAATAGAGATACAGCTCTGAAATTTTCAACATAAGTAATTTTGGCCTTCTTATTGAACTATTGAAAAAAAGAATTTTAAATTTGTTGTTAGTTTTTTCTTTAATTAATTAATAAATATTTTACAAAACGGTTTCTAATAGAGCTACAGCTCTGAAATTTTCAACATAAGTAGATTTAGCCTTCTAATTGGACTTTTAAAAAACGGAATTTTAAATTTTTATTTAGTTCTTTTTAATTAATTAATAACTATTCTACAAAATGATATCCAATATTGCTACAGCTCTGAAATTTTCAACATAAGTAGTTTTGTCTTTTATTTGGCCTTTTTTTGAAAAACAAAGTTTCAAATTTTTATTTAGTTCTTTTTTAATTATTATTTTTTTTTTTTTTAATTTATTAATATATATTTAACAAAACGATATCTAATAGAGCTGCAGCTCTGAAATTTTCAACATAAGTAGTTGTGCCCTCCTAATTGGACGTTTGAAAAACATAATTTTACATTTTTATTTAGTTCTTTTTTAATTAATTAAAAAATATTTTACAAAACGATTTCTATTTGGGCTACAGTTCTGAAATTTTCAATACAAGTAGTTTTGGCATTCTAATTGGACTATTGACAAACAGAATGTTAAAATTTTAATTTGATTTTCGATTGATTCTTTGAATTATTTTTTTTTTTTTAACAAAAAGCGACTTCTAATAGGTCTAGAGCTTTGAAAGTTTCAACATAAATAGTTTTGGCTTTCTAATTTTGCTTTCCACAAATACGTGTTAAAATAATCTTAACCCCCTGAGACCTACAGCGCCCGAGAACTATTTGTTCTGCAGAGGATTTTCGGGCGGTTTCGGGCGTTTTGGGATCTTCGAGGTTTGGGGGGTCTGGTCAGCTTCCTCACCTCCTGTGGTGTTGATTTATAGGGGGCAGTTCACTCCTGTCAACTCCGAGAAGCAGAGTCTTGTGGCGAATTTTTTTTTCTTTCTTTTGCATGGGACATTTAGTAGAAACTCTTTCCGCGCGGGAACTTTTACTAGAGAATTGCCAAGTTTTACAAAATAATTTGCGTTTTGGTTCGCAAAACTTTAAATACATATGAAATAAACCATGCTATTGATATTGTTAAATAAAATTATAATATTTAGCTAAACTTCTTGAAGAAATTAATTATTTCGTCAAGACAGATCCCTCTATAAATTGTTTTAGTCGCATACAGCTGCGAACTCAAATATTTGTGAATTTTTTACTCATTTTCAAATGACGTTATTCTTTTTTTTTTTCGCGAGACATAATTATATAACCCATGAAAACAAAGTTTTAAATATTAATTCTTTATATACATCGCCAATTTTTATATTCATTAACACAGCGCCGATTCTGTTAACAGCGTGTGCTTGGTGCTTGTATCTAATTTTAAATATCAAACACATTTATATCAGCAAAATGTGTTGCAAACTACGTTTCAAAATGTATTCATTAGAAATGAACGTGCATTTATGCATTCACATCCAAACATCTTTTTTTTTTATTTTGATTAAAACAATTTTATTATTTATTTATTTAAAAAAAATTTGGCAATATCAAAGAGTTTCAACAATGATCGGCTTACTGCTATTTTAGCGCGATTGGTTGAAGGCAAGTTAGTTTATTAGTATTCCGTATAAGCAACTTTTTAGTGACAATAACAGCCCCAAAATGTGAAAGAATGTATTGCCATCGACATCGAATCTATCTACCAACTTTCAGCCCGCTTGGATGAAGGCAAGGTGGGTTAATAAAGCATCCGCAGACTTGCACTCTATCGACACTCACACAAAATCGAAGTTAATTTAAAGAATTCAAAATACATCCTTTATTGAAACTTTAATGCCTCTAATACGTACGTTATTGAAATATTCGATTTTTCTTAGATGCTATTTTATAATTTTAGGTGAAATGAAAGTACTCCCCTCGCTCGATAAAAATTTAACACTCCCTGTTTCACCACGATTAATAATTTGGTATTGAAGATCAGAACAAATAAAGGATTCTACTTACGTAGGATTGCTTTGCCATATGAAGTCCGTGGCGTATACAGGGAGGAGGCTGATAGGGCTACAGCTCCCTGAAAATTGAGAAAAATTATATTTCCAAGTGTAATGTAACAATTTTTGTAAATAGTTAATACTTAATATCCTCATTTAACTAACTTTTCGAGTCAGTCATTTTTTCAAAATAACTATAACAACGAGAAATGCACAAAAATACAAGCACAAGTAGTTAGAAATTGGGCATCCTGAGCCATGGATCGACCGAGCGACGGTATGGTATGGGGGCGTGACCGAAAGGGGGCGTGACCGGATATGACGTATGGATCGACCGAGCGACGGTATGGTATGATGACGTCACCGGAAGGGGGCGTGACCGGATATGCCGTCACAGGAAGTGACATCACAGGATATGCCGTCACCGGAAGTCACGTGACCGGAAGTGGAGTTGAGTTGTTCTAGGACTGCTTCTTAATAAGAACGTTATGGTGATAGGCTTTTATTGCGTGACGTCACAGTAGATATGACGTCATAATGTGTTTTATATCAAAGTTTTGAGTGGTGGCAACACTTTTTAGTTTCGGTTTATCTAACAGACGGAGTTGAGTTGTTCTAGGACTGCTTGTAAACGGATAAGTTAGAGTGATAGGTTTTTATTGCGTGACGTCACAGTAGGTATGACGTCATAATTTGTTTTATATCAAAGTTTAGAGCGATGGCAACACTTTTTAGTGTCGATTTACCTTTCAGACGGAGTTGAGTTGTTCTAGGACTGCTTGTAAATGAATAAGTTAGAGTGATAGTTATTTTTACTAATGACGTCACAGTGGGTATGACGTCATTCTATGTTAAGATTTACGTTTTAAGTGGTGATAACATTGGATATATACCAAATTTAGTTTTCAGGTGTTGGCAACGAGTTCTGATCGGTCAGCTAAATGCTCGCTTGTGACTGATAAGTTTTAAACATGTGACCAAAAGTTAACTCCTGATTGACTGTTTGGTTTTCTAGCGAGTTACTTACATATCCTTTAATCAAGTTAAAATACCTGCAACAAAGTTACACAAAAAAAAAATGTTAAATTTGAAAAGTTAATAAAAGTGAAGGCCATTTGCTAAGGGTCTAAAGAACCCTAACCCCGAGCTACACGTGACATTTCAATATTTTACCAAACAATTGTTAAAATATCGACTATCGGACGTTGCCTTCATGGTAACTCATCTACCCACCCCCCTTCCCTAACTAATTTTGAATAAGTTAAGACTTTAGAATTACAATTAATAAATTTTGAAAAATTATTTATTAAAGGTGAGGACCCACCTCCAGCCCGATACCTCTTTTAGGAAGAATTGGTACCGCCTCACTCCACCCTAACAAAAAAAAAATCTTATTCCAAAGAACGTATATTTCTTTGAAACTTGAGGTCACTAATCAGCCATCTGATGATATCTTTTAAGAAGATATCTTCACCTCTTAACAATTTTAAAGTTTTAGTCTAAAAGATTAATGTTGGACATAAACTATTTCTAGAATAGAGTTACATTAAAAATTAAATTTAAGAGTGTCCAGTTTTTTTTGAAGAAGACTTGGGGAAACGTATATTTCCCAAAATTAAATTTAATGGTCACTAACAAAATCCTGAAAATATACTAATTTTAGTTTTTATAAAAATTAAGTTAATGTAATATTTTAGTATAAATAATGACTATAGTTAATGAATTGCGAAAAATTAAGTTAGAAGAATTAAGTTTAAGGAATTTTGTAGTGACCATACGCATAACTAGTTATACCATCCTCCAACAGGTATCGCTTGTCATCAAATGCCGAGAGCGCTCGCTTTCTTTGCTGGATGGAGAAAATGTGATGTTTTTCACTACCGATCCGATGCTGAACCACAGACGAAGGTTGTCGATTGAGAAGACAGTCTCTATAGGTCTGATGTTTTAGCTGTCTTTGAGCTGCTCTTGCGATCCCCTTGGCCGTTTGTTTCTCACCACACTCGCTTAAAATGGAATACATTTTGGAACGAAGCCCTATAAACTCCAAAGCAGATTTTCCGTTAAGTTCATCCTTAAAGTAGCCGATCTTCTTCTTGTTAGACACATCGTGTAGAGGATGATCTGATGGGTAGTCAGAAAAGTCAAAAAATCCCTTTAACTGATGTAAGTCAGCAGTCAGATCTGGGGTGGTGAGTCCATAAGTGAGTGAATCAGTGTCGGTGAATAGTAGGCGGGCATTACTTCCATACTTCTTCATGATGACATTATAGTGGAAATCATACATTAAAACCTTGCTCAGTTCTAAGATGGCGAAACCAGCATAAATGGGTCTATTAAGTGTGAGAGTCTTCACTTTTCTTTGTACTGCTGCCAAGCTGTTATCAAACTCAGTGAAGGCATGGAAGGCAGGAGACGCGACCAGTTTCTTGGCTTTATGCGGGTTGTTCACCAACTGAACATCCACTCTATTCCTCAGATTTTCCATAGTTTTCCCGAACACCGCATTGTTGAGAAGTTTGAAGAAATCTTTTTCAAACGATGTTTTGGCCAGTTTTCTCTGCTCCGTATTAAATGCTATGTAGTCCTTCAGCCAAGGTTGTTGGTAGAATTTTAGAATTCTATGGACTTTAGTTAGTTTCAGTCCCAAGGAAATGTATAGCTTCAGATTACGATAGTGTATAACATAATTCTTCTTTGACTGAAGATTCGGAACGAGTTTCTCGCTGGAAGAAGCTGGCTTCATCTGCATTTCTTCCAAAATCTCGAGGGCGGTAGGAGACAGCATATTTGGCTTTATGATGAAGCGTTCGGGAGCCAGAGGATAATCATTATGGAGATCGTGGAGTTCAGCAGGATAGTCGAGATCCACTTCGAGGATGAAGCCCTCATCTGCATCATCTGCTTGGTCCAAGATGGTTTTAGTAGAGATGTTTTCAGGGTCCACCCACTGAAAATCACCAACAGGTAAGTATTGAGACATGGCCCAACCTGAAAGAAAAATTCAATTAAATCATTCAATATTAACATAGAAGCTAAATAAAAAAATGACAGTTTTAAAGTAAATTCATGCTTACCATAGAGGTTATTGGCATCCAGGTACAATATATGTTTCTTCTCCTCAGCAGCATTATATTCAGGACAGCCTGGATGGTTTGCCTGGCTATGACGATGGGTGATGACGGAGACACCTCCCCGAATACCCTTCTCTATGAAGAGGTGCATGTCAATGTCGGTGAATAAATCCAAACCGACATCTGACATCTTGAGAGCGGCTTGCCACGCTAACCCCGGAGACGTCATCATGTGAGCGGCGTCTAGCTGGTAAAAGTCTAGAGTTAGGCGGCGGAAATTCTCAAAAACGTCTGCGAGGAGGAGCACATCCGTCTTCACGTACAGGTCGTGATATTCGCCAAGGTCTTTGATGCCGAAAGCTTCCCAAACAACTTGAGCGTGGTAATAATCTGCATCGGTAATGGAGGAGTTTGTAAGGGTGCTATAGAAGGCTTGCTGAGGTGGCAGAGATGTTTCTTGAAATTTAGTGAACGAGTCCATGTACTCATAAGGGTACACTCCCTTCTTCACCAAGAGATCTAAGGAAAAAATAAAAATTAAATGATATTGTTAAGAGAACATTTATATAATATTAACATTGACTATATTACGTACCATGGTTAGATGCGATAGAACTCTTCAAAATGTGAAACTTGTCTCTCTCCAGATTATCGACAAGTTTCTGAAGCGATGCGTTCAGAAACTGGAGACTGTCAATAAACTGGAGAGCCACTGGGATCTTGTCAAGTTTCTTGGTGATGGAGAAGGAGATGTATTTCTCCATCGTTGTAGGGATGACTCCAATGTCATGATCAGCCACTTTCCCTAGCCCCTGCATGATCAAATGCGCATCATAATTCTTCAGGTTGTGGAAGACGCAGGGAATCATTTTCCGCAACCTGAAGGCAAGGTTGCATTCATTGTGGAGCACTTGACGGAACTGACCAGTCAAGTGATCGTGGTCGTTCACCCGATCAGTTCCTAGTCGGCCTTTGCAGAGGCCGCAATGAGTCGTTGCGTTGATAGTAATTTGATCCTGTGCAGTGATCTTCATGGGGATGATGGTGGTCAGCTTCACCGCCAGCTCGTCCTTTTCGTCAATAATGCTCTTGATGAAGTGGTCCACTGCATCTTCTCCCCTGTAGACAGAGATGGGTTTGGTCGGCTTACTATCTGGACCTACTATAACGTACGCATATCCACAAGGGACGTGGGTAGCTATCTTCATAGTGCTGGAGGGGGTGGTGTCATCCAACTTCTCTACAAGGGCCTCAAAGTCCGCGTATATTATATACGGGACTTTCTGGGTGAACTTGTACTGACTAAATTTCAGTACACAGTCCTTTGGAGTCGGCATCTTGATGTGTTGGGGTGAGTGCTCGTTACAGTAAGGGATATGTGCTTTGAGAGTTTCCTCCTTGGCAAAACGATGAAGACAGCTATAACAATAGTGGGTCTTGTGTCCATGCTTAGTGAGGTTGGTGAGAAGCCTGGACATACTCTTAATTAGACAGTAATGCTGCCTCTCTCCTTCTATGATGTAGAGGAGGTTGATAACCTCAGGATCCTCCCTCTTAGAGATGTATAGAGGTAATATCTCATCATCTTCATAGCCGTAGACGTTAATGCGAAGGTTGTTCAGTGCCTCCACAAAACGAACTTTGCAGGGTTGGACGGGACAGCTTACATTTCCCATTTTGAGCTCATGCTCGAATTCCAGATAGTGAGAAACTCTGTAGGGATGATCTGTATGAGCAATGGGATGAAGAGCAGCCAGGACAGACCAGATGAAACATTTACTGTCTTCGTTCTGGATGTTGAGGACGGCCTTCTTTGTTGCCAACTTGTTGGGCAACTTGAAGTGGCTGGCAGGGGCTAGAGGTTGGTACGTAGCAGTCTTCACCTCCAAATGGATGATTTCATCGAGGACCCATCCAGATCCCCGCTCGATGAATTCATCGAAGGAGGACTTGATTTTGGCGAAGGCTTGGTCAATGTATTCAGGGAGGACGCTGTCATCCAGCTCCATGCTGACCTTGCTCCGGAAATAGGGTGTGGCATATTCCTCGTCTCCCTCATCACTCTTGCGAACGAACCGGATTTTAGACACAGCATACCACTTAATGGCCCTCTTCTCTCCCAACTCCTCCTGCAGCACATCCTGAACTTGGGGAGTGCTTTCCCTAATGAAGAGAAGCAGGTCTCCAACTGCCTCTTCACTTGGGAATAAATGGCGAGTGGCAAAGACATCAGACGTCTTCACCTCTACTCTCCTCCTTCTGGGCACAGAGGGTGCAGGTTGAATTCCTCCTACTTGAGCAACTCGAAGGTGGGTGAGAAGATGTTGCATCATAACATCCTTACGACCGAAACTCTTTCCGCAGTCAGGACAGGCATGAGGGGTGGCGGATTGATGACTCTCCATGTGACGGATTAAGTCTGCATTACGTGTGAAGGACTTCTGGCATATCTCACAGGTGAAATTCTTCTTGCCAGCATGATTCTTCAAATGCCTATTGAGATGACATTTCTGGACAAAGGTCTTCCCGCAGATGTGACATATCTGTTGACAATAAAACTATGATAAGTTACATGAAATTATTTCACAGTAATAGTAGGCATATTATTTAAAATTTGTCTTTTCCTAAAACACATTTTATTACAAAAAAAAAAAAAAAAAAAAAAACTTTCTCTTCTTCTACTTGTAAAATACATCAATCTGAAAGCACTATATTTTAAATCTCGATAAACTGTTAAATTCTTCTCTGAAAAACTATTAATTCTAAAAATTCATTCTCCAAGAAAAAAAAATAAAAATACTTACATGAGCTTCAACATTGGAATTCCTAGCATTGGAAGGTCCAGCAATTGAGGATGCAGCATGTTGTGAGGGTCTAGCAGCAAGTACCTAAGAAAATTATTTAACATTTAAATAAGCTATTTTAACATATTCTAAACAATAGTTTATCTTTAGAATGTAATACTTACAGTTTTCTGATGGATTTTCAAATGTCTTGTCAAATGACATTTCTGTACGAAACCCTTCTTACAGATGGTACAGACCTGTTGAAAATAGAAATTTTGAGTAACATGTTTTAAAAGTTAATATTATTTCACCTAAATGATTGAAATAATACTTACATGTAAACCGCGTGAGGTGGATGCAGCATTAGAAGGCCCAGCAGCACCAGTAGATTCAACAACAACCTCCTAAAGTAAGATATTGAGAAATTATTCTAAGTTTTTTACGTCAGAGAAAAATCGGGCGTGAATTTGGGGCGACTTTGAATAGTTACAACAATGAAAATTGCTAAGTATAAAAGCAATGAAAATTTTGGCTTGAATTTGGGGCAACTTTGAAAAGTTACTACACTGACAATTACTAAGTACAAAAAGTAATGAAAATTTCAGCGTGAATTTGGGGCGACTTTGAATAGTTACAACATTGAAAATTACTAAGCAATGAAAATTTTGGCGTGAATCTAATACTAATATTCAAGTGAATGACATTTAGAAAAAATACCAAGTACAAATGTAATACAAATTATGGCGTGAATCTTATACTAATGAACAACATTTAGAAAAAGTTTTAAGGAATATATTATTGACATGAATTTTAAATATAATTGAGAAAGTTTTAAGTGAACAAATCAATTATGCGACGTTAAATAACACAGTTTAAAATTTATCTTAGACATTAAACATTCATCTACTTAAAAGCAACAAGTTTAACCTTATTTAAAGAATATTCTTTTAGATACATAGTAAGTAATTTTAAAATAAATACAATCTATAAGCATTCAAACATAATTTAAAAATATATTACTAAAAGAACACTTACTTGGTCATTAACTTCCATAACGATATCCATGGGAGAAGGAGAACGTGATGATGACATTATAAATAACTGAAATTTAAAAAATATATATATAAATATCGAAAGAAAAACATACATTTTCAATACAAGTTGGAAATAATTTTTATGTAATACATGAATCGACTACTTTAACATACTTAACACATTTTAATATATATATATATTACTTAAAAGATACTAACATTTCACAAATACTAAATATTTACTTACCGAATAATTCAGATGAAATCAGAAAAAAGCTAAAGTAGCAGCAAAATATGATAAACAAGCACAATAAGCAAATACTAAGCAAATACGATAAACGTCTTTCGCCCTCAGGAATCTAAGTAGAAATGACGAGACGGCAACCGGTAACGTCTATATATGAGGGGTGATCACGTAACTTCACCGATCAATCAGATTTCACGGTAGAGGGCGCTGCTTGGTTCTAACCGATCAGAGCGGGTGGGGAGCGAGACTAGGCATGTTTCAACACGCTTCAACGCGTTTGCGAGTTGAGTTGTTGATAATGATTGCAAAATATAAACTCATTGGCTTTTAACACATGACGTCATAATGATGATATGGCTGGAATCTAGCATTTAAACAGATAAGGTATTGGCGCTTATTTATTAAATGAATATTTATTTATAGAAAAATTATCACGTGGGTTTTTAACGTTGATACTTGTTGAAATGGAAAGATTTAAGTAATAGTTGATGAATAATTATAAAATATAATTTAAACTAATTTTAAAACTTGCAGAAAAATTACCACGTGGTGGGAATTGAAGATAGCGTTCTTGCTTGAAAAATATTTATGCTACGTCACAGAGGGGATATAGTGGGAATTTTGCATTTAAACGGAGTTTCAAGGAATTTTAAGGTATTGGTATGATCTTAAGGATATTAATTTTATCAAGTTTTGTTCTTTATAAGGTAAAGTTTATAGTTGAATGTGGTAGTTGCAAGTATGGTTCTATCGAGTGAGGTTGTGAATACTGCATACTTGTGTATTTGTTTATGTGTTGCATTATTATTTATTTATTTTTTAAGTAGTAGTGATCGATTCGCTATCGATTTTACGCTTCGTCTCAATGAAACTGGAAACTTATCTATTTCAATGTGAAAATGTTAAGACTTAGGATACAGATAAGAGTTAATAAAATTTCTTGCTGTAATGAATGCGACGTATCAAGACCCGGGTCATGTAGCAAGTTTCGGTGGTATCGATGCATTATACCATGCCTCAGGAAGAAAGATTCCCAAGAAAACGATACAGAAATGGCTAACGGGGGTGGATGCGTACACTCTACACAAGTCCATTCGTCATAAATTTCCTACGAATCGGGTGATTGTTTATAACATTGATCAGCAATGGCAAGCGGATTTGGTGGATATGTCAAGTCTCCAAAAGTTTAATGATGGTTATCTCTTTATTTTGAGTTGTATTGATGTGCTATCAAAGTGTGGATGGCTAATTCCTCTGAAACGAAAGAGAGGTATAGATATTGTTGAGGCTTTTCAAATAATATTCGATCAACGAACTCCGAAATCACTTCAGACTGATCAGGGAACGGAATTTAAGAATAATCTATTTCAGACCTTGTTAAAAAAGAAGGGGATTAGATTTTTCACGACATATAATTTGTCGAAAGCAAACATAGTCGAGCGTTGGAATAGAAGTATTAAAACTAAAATGTGGAAGTACTTTACTGCTAAAAATACGCATAAATACATTGACGTATTACAAGATTTAGTGAAAAGTTATAATCATACTTACCATTCAAAGCACATGCGAGTTATGTGAATAAACCATATGCAACTTAGCTAAATTTAAGTAATTAAGTTGTGAAGTTTTATCTTTGCCATAGAAAATATATTTATTTTTACTGATTTTTGTTAAGTGCTAAGACGATCTTTTACAAAGTATGTCTTCTTGCAACATGAGAAAAGATGCGAAATGATAAGGACTTCTCTGGTATGCTTTCAATTCCTTGAGAAATACATTTAGCTTAACTACAAGACTTGTTCCGATTCTGAAGTATGCTATTTCCTATCGTAATTTATAATTTTACATGATACTTGGTTTAAAAGTTGAAAAAGTTTGCACAAATTTCCTATGTAAGTTCTGCTTCACTGAAAAGTTATCGGTCACAAGCAATAAAAATTTCACTTTGTTTGACTAATGTTATGTATGTGTTAATTATCATGAGTAATATCAGTTTTATTTGTGTCTTTCGAAAGCGAGCATTCATAAATTTAAAAGGATATTTCAAACTATTTTCAAAATATAAGTATCTTTTACAAGTTTTTTCCGGAATGAACTTTGCTCAGTTATATTAATATTGAATATTCATCTTACAAAATAAGCCTCTTGTAAAACACATTCCGTTTCAGTTTTTCTGAAATTTATGTATAAGTTATTTAGAAATTATGGGTGGAAGTTAAAAATCTCTATATTAATGATATATTGTCAGCACCTCTCAAATAAAAAAAAAATTCATGTATAATTTAGTTTGTCCAGATGATGTTCAATTTTACGTAGTAACAAACTCTACATTTTCCAAATTTATGCTAGTTTTTCACAAGAAAAAAAAAATATTCTTTAAGTTTGCCTAGCAAACTTTTTTCAGTATTTAAATTTTCTAAGTATATTCCATCACATGAGTAGTTAACTATTTCCACTAAGGAAAATATCTTATTATTTTAGTTTGTTTGATTGATGTTAGATTTTTATGTTTCTGATTGGTGATTTGCATATACAGTTTTAAAAACTTTACACAATTCGCAACATATATGTTAGAAATAATAGTATATCGCATCTGAGATTGAAAAAATTTATAACTATTATCATGTAAAGAAGGTTAAATTTTAAAAACATGTCATTGAATATGAGTGTTACCATGAAAAAAGTTAACTAAATTACTTGTGATTTCCTTTCAGAGTATAAAAAGTTATATAGTTTACATATAATTCGCAAGTTTCATTCAATTTTTCTTAAGATGTTTTAAAAGTCTTGCAGGTGATTTTCAAAACTTAAATGCATATCTACAATGTATTTAATATCTACAATTTATTTAATATTTTCCCCCAATTCACCTTTCTTAGATAAGTAAAATAAACCTTAGTCAGCATGTATTGCACGAGTTAATACGACACCTTAACGTATATTATTACAAAGTAAATTGTCTAAGTCTTTCTTGAAGTAACATAAATTTCCAACTTGTATTGATTTTCCGATTGAAAAGTAGAGGTGAATTTTTTTCCTTGGAGTATCTATAACTAGTATTTATTTTAAATCTCTTACTATTTTTCTTCTATGTAACAATTTTGTTAAGTTTTACCCGTATTGTAGCATATAATCTCACTGAGTTTGAACAATATTCAATGTTTTAGACAATAGAAAAGTTTTCAAGTAGAAATGATCTTAAATTCTCCAAGTGAATCATACTTTTTGGAAGAAAGTCCATGCGAATTCTACCTTCACTTACTAATGTGTCTTTAAAATCCACTTCATTCATTCCAAGTTTTCACAAACATTTCATTATGAAAAAGGAAAAGTAGGAAAATGATAATCTCGAAGACCTGCTGACACACCGCAGCATCACCCGCTGCTTGCGCGTCGATGCTGTTGTTCTTGCTGTACAAGTCTCCCGACCTGTTTGAACAAGTATTAGCGTGACTCATCCTCCGGTCTAAAAATGCCGGCAAGTGGCGTATCACCTACCGCTAACCTGATTGGCTAATTACCGTCACATGCTTATCACCCCGTTTAAAGACGTGAATTTTATATGTAAAGTAAATTTTTACGCTAACGCTTAAATTCTTTGCTATAGAAAGTTCAAGTATGTTATTTTTTTTTTTCTCTTATATGTTACATTTTAAACACATGATATGAAATTTTTACGTTATGCTTATCTTAGAAATTTTTGAGTATGTTACTTTTTCTTTTATTTAACATTAACCTAAGAGTTTAATTGTATATGAAGAGTAAATTGTCACGTTAAAGCTTAAGGATATGATATTTTTGTGAGGTAAATTTTCGTGTAAAGGTTAAAATTCTTTATCTTTGAAATTTTTATTCTTTTAAATTTCCCATTATTTAACATTAACCTAAGAAAATAATTGTGTATGAAAATGTCGCGTATTGTTTAAATTGTTGTCGAAGAAAGTTTAAGTATGTTATTTTTTTTTTCTAATTTAGCATTATTCTTACACATTTTAAAGATAAAAATTTTATGCGTGAAATAAATTTTCGCATATTGTTTCAATTCCTTACCTTATAAATTTTTAGTATTTCTTTTTCTCTAATTTAGCGTTATTCTTACACATTTGAACGACATAATTTTTATATGTGTGGTAAATTTTCGCGTATTATTTAAATTATTTGCCTTATAAATTTTTAGAGCTTCTTTTTTATCTTATTTATCGTTGATATAAGAGTATGATTGTACATGTGAAGTTAATTTTAACGTTCAATTTTAAATTCTTTGCCTTGTAAATTTTTAGTGTTTCTTTTTTCTAAAAGTTAGAGTTGTCATTATACATTTTAACGATATGAATGGCAATGTTTGAATTCTTTGTCGTAGAAATTATAGGTATGTTATACTTTCCTCCTGCATGTCAAATTTAAAGTCGTGATTTTTATGTATATCGTAAATTTTTGCGTTAATGTTAAAGTTATTTGTCGTAGAAAGTTTAAGTATGTTACTTTTTTCTTTTATTCAGCGATATTTTAAATACATGATTTTTATATATGTAGTAAATTTTCACTCAAATGTTAAAATTATTTATCTTAGAAATTTTAAGTATGCTAATTCTTCTTACATGTCACATTTTAATGTCGTGATTTTTATATGTGAAGTAAATTTTTACGTTAATGTTAAAGTTATTTGTCGTAGAAAGTTTAAGTACGTTACTTTTCTCTTGCGTGTCATATTTTAAAGTCGTGATTTTTATATATGAAGGGAATTTTCGAGTAAAGGTTAAATATTTATCTTAGAAATTTTAAGTAAGTTACTTTTTTCTCTTATTTAGCGATATTTTTACTCATTTTAAAGTGATTTTTATGTGAAAAGTAAATTTTTTACGTTAATGTTAAAGTTATTTATTTTAAAGAGTTTAAGTATGTTACTTTTTTTTTTATTTAGTGATATTCGTACACATTTTAAAGACATGATTTTTATTCGTAAAGTAAATTTTCATGTTCACTTTTTTTATAAGTTTATTTTTTATAATAATAATAATAAAATCTGATAATTATTACTAAATATTATCTTTATATTTAATAAATTTCATAATTACTCCAATTGCAACAACTGTCTACGCTAAAAACCCATTCGCTACACTATGACGTCACGAACAAATTATCTATAACTTTAACTGTTTCAAGCAAGATCGTTACACAACAACTCAACTCGCAACCGCGTTGAAGCGTGTTGAAACATCCCTAGTCTCGCTCCCTTCCCTTCTGACGGGTCGATAGTCAGTAGCACCCTCTACCGTGAAACCTGATTGGTCGGTGAAGTCACGTGATCACCCCTCATATATAGACGCTACCAGTTGTCGTCTCGCCATTTCTACTTAGATACCTGAGTGTGAAAGACGTGTTTAATACTTCGTGTTTTTTTTCTCATCGTGATTTTGTTCGTACTTGTGTAGTTATTCACAGTTATTTTAGCTTCGCAGATTTCGTTTCGATTATTCGGTAAGTGAATTTTTAAACATCTTCTCACTCCAACAAACCAAGAGAGCCTTGTCGGCCTATGACGACAAGCGGTATCTGCTGGAAGATGGCATAACCAGCTATGCCTATGGTCACTTCAAAATTCCTTAAATCATTCATTTAATCCTTAAATTTTTATTATTTTTTTATCTCTTTAAGCCTTAATTTAACTAAAATATTACTTTAACTAAATCTTTAAAAACTTATTTAACGTTAATTTTTTTTTTTCAGGATTTTGTATGTGATCATTAAATTTAATTCATGAGAGAAATATACGTTCTCACAAGTCTTCTTTTCAGATTTTTTAAAATTTTAAATTGTTTAGGATTTAAGGTAATGATGTCTTCTTAAAAGATATTATTGGATGGTTGATTAGTGACCTCATATTTCAAGGAAATATACGTTCTTTGAAATAAGTTTTTTTTTTTTTGTTAGGGTGGAGTGAGGCGGTACCAATTCTTCCTAAAAGAGGTATCGGGCTGGAGGTGGGTCCTCACCTTTAATAAATAATTTTTCAAAATTTATTAATTGTAATTCTAAAGTCTTAACTTATTCAAAATTAGTTAGGGAAGGGGGGGGTGGGTAGATGAGTTACCATGAAGGCAACGTCCGATAGTCGATATTTTAACAATTGTTTGGTAAAATATTGAAATGTCACGTGTAGCTCGGGGTTAGGGTTCTTTAGACCCTTAGCAAATGGCCTTCACTTTTATTAACTTTTCAAATTTAACATTTTTTTTTTTTGTGTAACTTTGTTGCAGGTATTTTAACTTGGCTAAAGGATATGTAAGTAACTCGCTAGAAAACCAAACAGTCAATCAGGAGTTAACTTTTGGTCACATGTTTAAAACTTATCAGTCACAAGCGAGCATTTAGTCACATGTTTAAATCCAACCAATCGCAAGCAAGTATTTTGCCGATCTCTAACATGAAGCAAGTCATGACGTCATTCACACTGTGACGTCATGTAATAAAAGCCTATCACTCTAAGTTATTCGTTTAGAAGCACCCATAGAACAACTCAACTCCGCCTTACTGGAAAACTAAATTTGGTATATATCCAATGTTATCACCACTTAAAACGTAAATCTTAACATAGAATGACGCCATACCCACTGTGACGTCATTAGTAAAAATACCTATCACTCTAACTTATTCGTTTAGAAGCAGCCCTAGAACAATTCAGCTCCATCTTAAAGGTAAATCGACACTAAAAAGTGTTGCCATCGCTCTAAACTTTGATATACAACACATTATGACGTCATACTTACTGTGACGTCACGCAATAAAAACCTATCATTCTAACTTATTCGCTAAGAAGCAGTCCTAGAACAACTCAGCTCCGTCTGCTAGATAAACCGAAACTAAAAAAAGTGTTGCCACCACTCAAAACTTTGATATAAAACACATTATGACGTCATACCTACTGTGACGTCATACACAAACAGCTTATAATGAAACTAAAACAACAGCAGGAGGGGAACAACTCAACTCCACTTCCGGTCAAGTGACTTCCGGTGACGGCATATCCTGTGATGTCACTTCCTGTGACGTCATATCCGGTCACGCCCCCTTCCGGTGACGTCATCATCCCTCATCCCATCCCGCATCCCGCCATGGCTCAGGATCGGCATTTTCTAACTACTAGCACATCTATTTCATTTCAAACTCTTCCGATTTTACATTTCTTTCTCATTTCTATATGCTGGGGTCATGACGTCCTTCAGATGGTCAGAGCAGAGAAAACTTACTGGTTCCCTGAAAGAGCATGCGTACACACAAAGACTTCTCCTTCCTGATACCAATAATACAAATCTGCCATAGAAAATCTGGTAAAATTTTATGAAAGAGGTTTTCTTGGTTTTCAAAACATCATCGAAGCAGATTACGAAATATGGAAAACAAAATACAGGGTTACTAGAAAAGAATCATTCATTTTCAAAACCCGACTTATTCAAAAGTATTATATTTACAAATATGATTGGTACAAGAAAACAACCGCAAAATATTTAAGTTTTATGCTCCAGGTGGTGCTCAAGTTTACCCGATTTATTCAAAAGTATAATACTTTTGAATAAATCTTGTTTTGAAAATGAATGATTCTTTTGTAGTAACCCTGTAGAAAGGTTTTCTTGATGCTTTCGCAGAATGTTCTGTAGACATATTTCCGAATATACGTCACTTATTAAAAAAAAAATGTATTTTACCAGTTTCAATTGAAATTTCTGAGCTTTCAACTTTGTGATCATTAACATCATATTAAGAAATTCTATGAGCAAAACAAGGTTGAACAGACTGGCACTTTTTGTCAATTCACAACAACATAAAAATTTGGTTTCGGTAGCCAATGAAATTGCCTTGTTTAGGGGATTTAGAATACACCAATAAACAGTGATTACATTATATCATAACAATATTTAACATTTAATAAATTTCACTGTATACACCAGCGTTGATTTTTTTAACATGTTACTTCTTGCGTTGTTTGTATTATGTGTTTACAATGATTTTATTTATAACATTCATGCTTACGTTTTTTTAATAACACATGCTTAAGTTGTGTTTTAGAAACGGCACTAATGTTTATTAAATGTTCTTTTCGTTATAATGTAGAATTGTAAGATTATTTGTTTTTCAATACCTTAACAGAATAGTTGTGAAACACTGCAGTTTTAAATTTCCTTTCATTATGTTAAAAAGTGAGTAATTTTAATTTATAACTAGTTTTATTATTTTTTAATATTAGCTGCCCAACCCTCTTTCCTATTATGATCAAATGTTCAGTTTTTTAAGGCGTTACATGAATATGGCAAGAGCAGACAAAAGTCTTTTTTTTCTTTCAGAAAACCAAAGATAATAATCTAATCTAAATAGTGAGTAACTATAATACTACTAAAAAAGTGTAGTAGAAGCACTGATCCTCCAATTCTAAAATGTGACTGCAAAAAATTAATAATCAAATGAAATAATAAAATAAAATTTTAAAGATTGAGACTCTACAAGAAAATAGCCTATAAACACACTAAAAAAAATGGTGACTAAATAAAAATAAACATTAGAAAAATTATAATTTCACTCCATAATACTAAAAAAACATGAAAAAGTAATAAAATAAACAACAGAAAATAATGAAGTAGTTCTTGAAGAGCTGGTCAACAAGGTTACCAGGAAAGCGACTAGCAGAAGAATTCATTGTTTTTAACACTACGCACATTTGATTAAAAATTACAAAAGTAAAAAAAAAAAAGCTTACCTCAAACTTCAGGAGATAGCTTTGAGTTGGGTTTCAGCATTTTGCAGTCAGATCTTTTGAGTTGTGGAACGCAAATTTTCTGAGAAATATTGGAAAATGTATTTTAAACAGAGTTTGAAAGGGACATTGGCACAGATGTAGCATAGGACATTTGGCGATTAGAAAATTCGCCAAAATTAAAAACACAGTAACTAAAATAAAATTTAAATAAAAACAAAGAAGGGCTTGTCAAGAAGAACCCGCGATATCTTGTTTTACTAAAAAATTTTAAAATTTATTGGATCCATACAACAAAACAAAAAGACAAAAGGTACCGAATTTTTTTTTTTAACTTCAGATGGAGAAAAGCACCTCCTCTATTTCTATCCCCCGCCCCGCAAACCAAGAAGCAGTTGGGCTCGGTGTATCTGTCAATACCATACAACAGCGTTATAGCCTTGGGAAATTGGTTAATTGGCCACACATGCTGCATGTCTGCTCTTTGACAAAAGACCAGACATGCCTTGGGGATGCACCGGAGTGTCCTTAAAGTGGGCTTGCAATATACGATTGATAAGAATGTATGAGTTCAGAGTAACATTTAATTTTAGTATGTGTGTCAAGATTTAGAATTTATACATTTAAAATTGAATTTTTTTAAAACTAATTTCAAAAGCTAGCTATCGATACCAATAAAAGTAATTTGTTTAAAGATTTATTTATTTAAAGTTTAAATAATTATTTTTCAAAATACTAAGTTTACATTCTCAAAAGCATTTGTTATTTGGGTAAATGGTATTTATATTATTCATTGATTTAAAAAGGAAATGGCCGACCAAACGGTATAGTGTTTAGAGTGCAAGCTTATAGACCGCGAGGCTGCTTGTTTGAGTCCCGTGTTAGGCATGGGTGTTGGTAAATGTATATTGGCTTGTCTAATGACGAATGTTTCGGCGCATTATAGCCTTCGTGTTGCTGAAGGCGCCAGATAATCTGAAAACAACCAAGCAATAAGGAAATGATAAATTCATTACTTATGTAAGAACGTATCACCAGAAATTAATGCATATCTAAAATGATTATTAATTCATTGTGTTTGTAATTTATGTAGAAATTTTTTAATATTTGAGAACTACGTGGTTCAATTTGCAGGCAACGTTTTGTAAAATGTTAGGCCCTTATGATATTATTTTACCCTTTTGATTATTTTACCCTTAAGTAATACTATTGGGGGGGGGGGGGGGAGAAAGAAAAAAAAATCTCTTTTTTTTTATACTGCTTTTTTTAAAAATGTCCGTAAAATTGTTAAAATGGTAAATACGTAATTGTTTTGAAATCCAATACATTGATTTGTTTGAAAATTTTGCCTTGAGATAAAAATTATCTAATAATCATTAGTTATTTAATAAGTTTTTCTAAAATATCAGAAAATTCTGTAAAATTGTAGTACTCGATTAATCGACAGCAAACTTTTATAATTGAAATTTTATTTTAAAATTTAAAACTTTAAAAAAAAAAATCTTTATATTGTTTTTGTCCTATCCTTTCTAGTTTGTCTAGAAAATACGATATTTTAGTATGCTGATTTATAAGTTTATATGTATTTCTTGGCCTATTATGTTGAATATGCAATAACCTTGAATACCATGAAATGAATTTAATTGAGACCTTAAACTGTTTAAATAAAGGTCACATAATCTAAAATGCTGTTTTCGAAAGTTTCCAAAATGTCTGTTCGTTGCTTTTCTTTCTTACAAAAACTACCAGTTGGAAATACTTTCTAGCGTATGGGAGTTTGCCTCTTCATTTTTCTACCTAAATAAGCCAATAAAATAGCTTTCAAAAAATGTAACCTCTTACTAGGAATAAATAAATGGAAGCCGATATGCATTTCACAAGATGTTTTAACAAACTATTTTCTTAAAAATCAGTACACATATAAGGACATTTTAACTTTTATTGAAACGAAAAAATTAAAACAATAATTTATTTTAATTCTTGTATTTTAATGTTTAGAAATGAATATTATTGAGATAATTTTTTTTTAGAGGCTGTATTACAGTATTTTATAAAGCCAAAACATATCATGAGAGCACCCAATTAACGCTGGTGTACTATTTCTATTACCAAAACCTTTTTTAGATTTACCAGGGTTCGGCAGACGTTTCTGTGCAAAGAGCCAAACATTCAATAATCATCAGAATCGCAGTACATTTAAAGAGCGGAAATACGAGTTTTTAACAACGAACATTTTTATAGTATAAAAATCATGGCAGATGAGACCAGGCCTGTAGCCAGAGTGGGGCAAGACCTGGAAAAATCTTCGCCTCTCCTGGAAATTTTTATCCCAATCATTTGTAAACCTTTATATCTATGATTGAATAGAAACGAACATTTTGCTGCTGTTGATACCTTCGGTTGTAGCACAGCAACTTGCGAATCTACCTTTTCCACTTTGACGGCCATAAATTGTCCCTAAAGAATGTCAATGGGCCACGAAAGGATGGCAAATCTAGTGTTTTGGGCATTTGAAGTAGAGATAAGAGTTTTGAAATTGTTTAATATGGTGTAAAGATAGGAAATTGCTATTATACTAACATTTATCATTTTATTTTAGATTTTTTTGTTACGCTATGTATTTAAAAAGTTTCAAAATGTTTAATATAAGACCAAGAATAGAAAAATGAATTTCTATTATTTTATATTATAATTAATAAAATATGCAAATAAATAGAAAAAGGGTTTTTATATTATAATAGTATCTGATAAATTTTTCAGAGTATTGAAAATGATAGGAGAAAATAAAGGAAAATGCAATTCTATTAGTAATGTGTATATATATATATATATATATATATATATATATATATATATATATATATATATATATATATATATATATATATATATATATATATATATATATATATATATATATATATATATATATATATATATATATATATATATATATATATATATATATATATATTAAAGATATAGTTTTTATATAGAAATGTAAATAACTTTTTATTGCTGAAAGAATTTCTTAAATGAAAAGTTTGTTAAAGAGTTATGTAGCTGTTCCACAAGACCAATGATAGAAAAATGTAATTTGTTTAACAATATATATTTTTAAATAGAAATGTAAGAACAGAACTTCGAAAAAACTTTTTATGTTAAAAAAACTTTTTATGTTAAAAAAAAACTTTTTATGTAAAAATAACTTTTACTAATTTTTATATTTGTAATTATTTTTAAAGTAGATATTCTTAAGTTGAAATGTGTGAAAAATTAAGAGATGAACAAGCATAGAATATTTTAAAGGAATAGAATTGTATTAAATATACTTTAAAATTTTTTTAATTGAAAGTTTTGTTTTTATCAAAAAAATTTCTGGTGTAGAATCTTTAAAAGAATTAATAAAAATAAAATTACATCAAAAATACATTAACAATGTTTCTTTTTTTAAATATATTTTTGTATATGTACTTCACAAAGTGCTCTGATAAATACTCTTTTACGAATTGTAAAAATTGTATAAATTTGTAATAATTGTAAAAATTTCAATTGTAAAAATTAATTGAAAACCAATTAAATAATTTATATTTCTGCCCCTCCTGGGAAAATTTTTGCCCGTCCTACAAACTTTGGCTGGCTACGGGCCTGAATGAGACAAGTCAGCTGACCAAATTTGGTGTTAATTAACGCATACGATTTAGTTCATTCTTTTTTAAATTCTCGATTTTTCACATCAATTTTTTTCTTCGTTTTGGATGAAATCGAACTCGGGTTTTTCCAATCAAGTGTATAAAAAGCAAAGGTCGTTTTAGCACACGCGCATGTGTAAAATTTTACAGCAAAATTTGCTGTCTACCTCAGTCGGAGACAAGAGAACAACGAACGTCAACAAAAGCTCGATGCAATTGGAATTGTGACGCATCATGGGCGCACTCATATAGCGCATTCTGATTGCTCTGTATTTTGACTGGGAAGGTACCAGGGGGCCGCTAACTTTAAGTTGGTATTTGAGAACAGTGCTATCAGTTCATCTTACTCCTCTAATTTATCTTTGTTTTTTCTCGTTTTCTCTATATTTCTGGTTTGAGAATACGCAGCAAGTTTAGTATTTGTTTACCCAAACAATGAAAAAATGTATAATCATTTATTGCTTCATCTTATTCTTAGGTTAAATGTCCTGAATGCATGTGGTTATAATAACTGTGGAGATATTATCTTTTTAGTATCGACGCTAATATGTGTATATGGGCGAGGGAGGGTAATTGGGCCCGAATTACACTTGCATAGGGGCCTAAAATCCTGTCGGCTGCCCTGTCTGTATTTAAGGGAATGTTGGTGAAACACGGCTAAATTTCATTTCATTATGTTAAACTTACAGCACATAAGGAACATTTCTGTACCTCAGAAGTAAACTATCATAAAATGCGGGATCCCATAAATGCAATTTAGTGTTTAACATTGCACTCCTGGTAGTTTATCTTAAGTACAGATTTATAAATTGTAGTATCGTAAAAACGTGTTACGAGGTAAAAATTACGCTCAGAGTGAATTATGGAATTAAGCTATTGTTTATAACAAAGCATGTACTATTTAAAAAATTCTACCCCAACGCAATTCAATAACTTTTCGCCACAAAAATAGCTGATTTTTTTTCGGCCCATAAAACTTTTCGAAGAAACAAAAAAGTTACTTGTCTATGAAAAAATTGTTAATGTTTTCTAGGCTGCGTTACTATGTGTCAACAACTAATTAAGTCTATTTCTTTAAGAATTTGATAAAACGTTCCAACGCTTCCGTTTTAATAATATTATTGCAGATTGATAAAAAATTAATTAATTATAATTATAAAACAACGTAAGTACCGGTTTTTACAGCGGGAATGAAAGATGAAAGTATTTCATCTTCCGTGTCCGTCAAGCTCTTGGTCAAGCTCTTTAACCAACATTCGAATGCCAAACTCAAAACCGGTTGCAAGATACGTTTAGTCACACACGTTTTACGGGGGAGATCTTATCTGATCTGCGGCAAGGGGAGGGGAAAGACTGCAGCCTTTGGAATTCGACCCTTTACCTACCCTTTCGAAAAGGGGGGGTTGCTGATGCCCTGGAATTCGACCCTTTACATATCCTTTTCGAAAGGTGTTACTTTCCAAGCTTTTCACGGCTGCCCTTTTCAAACCCTTTTATTAGAGGGGAAAGACTGCAGCCTTTAGAATTCGACCCTTTACCTACCCTTTCGAAAAGGGGGGGTTGCTGATGCCCTGGAATTCGACCCTTTACATATCCTTTTCGAAAGGTGTTACTTTCCAAGCTTTTCACGGCTGCCCTTTTCAAACCCTTTTATTAGAGGGTTACTCGGCAAGCTTAGAACTGCAAGTCTAATGACAAGCATATGACAAGGTTTTCGTAAGCTTGCATGCTATCTGGGTTGTAGATATGCATTCAAGTTTTGAAAATCGCTTGCAAGACTTTTAAAACATCTTAAGATAATTTGAAAGAAACTTGCTAATTATATGTAAACTACATAACTTTTTATACTCTGAAAGGAAATCACAAGTAATTTATTTAACTTTTTTCATGGTAACACTCATATTCAATGACATGTTTTTAAAATTTAACCTTCTTTACATGATAATAGTTATAAATTTTTTCAATCTCAGATGCGATATACTATTATTTCTAACATATATGATATGAATTGTGTAAAGTTTTTAAAAGAGTATATGCAAATCACCAATCAGAAACATAAAAATCTAACATCATTCAAACAAACTAAAATAATAAGATATTTTCCTTAGTGGAAATAGTTAACTACTCATGTGATGGAATATACTTAGAAAATTTAAATACTGAAAAAAGTTTGCTAGGCAAACTTCAAGAATATATTTTTTTTCCTTGTGAAAAACTAACATAAATTTGAAAAATGTTGAGTTTGTTAATACGTAAAATTGAACATCATCTGAACAAAATAAATTGTACGTGAATTTTTTTTTTTATTCGAGAGGTGCTGACAATATATCATTAATATAGAGATTTTTAACTTCCACCCATAATTTCTAAATAACTTATATATAAATACATAAATTTCAGAAAAATGAAACGGAATGTGTTTTACAAGACGCTGATTTTGTAAGATGAATATTCAATATTAATATAACTGAGCAAAGTTCATTCCGGAAAAAACTTGTAAGAGATACTTATATTTTGAAAATAGTTTGAAATATCCTTTTAAATTTATGAATGCTCGCTTTCGAAAGACACAAATAAAACTGATAATACTCATGAAAATTAACGCATGCATAACATTAGTCAAACAAAGTGAAATTTTTATTGCTTGTGACCGATAACTTTTCAGTGAAGTAGAACTTACATAGGAAATTTGTGCAAACTTTTTCAACTTTTAAACCAAGTATCATGTAAAATTTTAAATTACGATAGGAAATAGCATACTTCAGAATCGGAACAAGTCTTGTAGTTAAGCTAAATTTATTTCTCAAGGAATTGAAAGCATACCAGAGAAGTCCTTATTATTTCGCATCTTTTCTCATGTTGCAAGAAGATATACTTTGTAAAAGATCGTCATAGCACTTAACAAAAATCAGTAAAAATAAATATATTTTCTATGGCAAAGATAAAACTTCACAACTTAATTTCTGAAATTTAGCTAAGTTGCATATGGTTTATTCACATAACTCGCATATGCTTCAAATGTTGAAATATATTTGTCAGTTGAAATCAAACTCATCGAAAATAAATGCTATCTACATTTTCAAGTCGGAAATTACTATTAAATAAACTTTACATGTAAAACATTGTCATGTTAAAAAGTAAAATCTACAAAAATGTAAATGATAATTTTACTGTTGGTACATAAATGATGAATAATTTATGATTTTATTCTAGGCAAACGTTTTATTGTCTAACAGAGAACTTAAACTTTAGCAGAAAAACTAAAAAATACAATTTTTATATCCTATTATGCTTGTCGAAAATTGAATTAATTAGCTGTTGTAATAGATTTTTATTGTCCAAATTTCTATAGTTTTTCTTCCCAAGGCAATAAAATTAAGTTCATGTGTAATGAGTAGGTTTTTTTGATGAATCTTATAAATTTAATGAAATTATTATGACCTAAGAGATTGAGTGAACTGAATAAATCAATGATGTAAATTTAAACAGTGACTTGAACTGATACATACTATAACTGTAAAGAAGTATGACAAAGTGATAGATGAAGAGAAAATAGAAGTTGAGTGAAATGTGTTGAAAAAAGTTGAAGACGACAAGAAATTCGTGAATGAGAATTATCATTGACTTATACTAACTTCGTTTTTCTTGCTTGTGACAAGAAATTGCACTTTTTCTTATTAAGAACCAACTTGATATCTTATCATAGAATGACAATGATGAAATATCTATACATTAAAAAAAAAAATACCAAACTTAGACATAGCAAATTTCTTGAAATTCATGTATAATGTGAGAACGTTATACTGTAAATATAGAAAATACAACATTGAAAGATGTGAATGTTTCGAAGTACTTTATCAGAAATAAAACAAATGCTCTGAGGTCCGCTATAAAAAATTTTAGGAGAAACTTTAAACAAAATTTAAAATCAAACATGCTTTTAAGTGCGAACACATATATTAAAACTATAACACTTTAAACAATTTATATTATGTCATCTCAGTTGTATCAAACTGAATAACATGAAAACAACCACAAACTGAATAAACATGAAAATTATCAATATATGTGGAAAGTTTCCTTTTTTCACATATAAAAAAAAAAATAACACATTGACATACTTTAAGATCACGAAACATGCGTAATCATATGCCGATAAGAGCATCCAATGTTGCGGGGAGATATTCACGTGATGGTCAATATCCCATGAATAAATTGATTGATTGAATTTCTCATGCTAATTCCAATAGTATTCCACGTAACTTCAACTTTATATGTTACACTATAGATATATTTACCTTTCAAATATATTGACTTTCGAAAAATCATCCTTCAATCTAGGAATGATCATAGTAAGAATAAAAGAAAAGATACTAAGCATTGATTTAAAGTGTATTTATTTCGACTTAGCAACAAATCATATGCTTGAAACGAAAATTGCTTCGAACCAAAGTATAACTATCCAATTTCATTGATTCCTACAAGAAAATGTTTCTCATCTAGTAATTGAATTTTTTTTTCTCATACACATATTATAAGTTTGTCCAATCAGGTGTAGAATAGTTGAAGATATCCGACCTCTTTCTAAATATTAATAAGTCACTGTTGAAAAACTTATAAAAATTTCAATTTAAACTTAAAGTTTTTTTTTTTTTATATTTATGTATTTCAAAGAATGTTTTCAAGTCAATATATATATTTAAATACGGAAATTTATTCACTTCAATAAATGTATGTTTAAGTTATAAAACTTGTCGTATGTATTGAAAAATTGTAACTTTTCGTGTTATTCGTATAAATTGATAACTTATACCACTAGTTCTTCATCAATTAATCTTCTAAGTAAATCTTTCAAAGGTAAACACATACTTATAGCTTTGTCTTTGTAACAAGTTAAATTGTACATGTTTCATGTGAAAGTTACAAAATTTTATATATTTTCATGGAAAACATATAAAATTTTATATATTTTCATGGAAAACATATAAAATTTTAATTTCACGAGAAACATGTACAATTTAACATGTCACAAAGACAAAGCTATAAGTATGTGTTTACCTTTGAAAGATTTACTTAGTAGATTAATTGATGAAGAACTAGTGGTATAAGTTATCAATTTATACGAATAAGACGAAAAGTTAAAAATTTTCAATACATACGACAAGTTTTATAACTTAAACATACATTTATTGAAGTGAATAAATTTCCGTATTTAAATATATATATTGACTAGAAAACATTCTTTGAAATATATAAATATAAAAAAAAAAAAAAAAAAAAACTTTAAGTTTAAATTGAAATTTTTATAAGTTTTTCAACAGTGACTTATTAATATTTAGAAAGAGGTCGGATATCTTCAACTATTCTACAACTGATTGGACAAACTTATAATATGTGTATGAGAAAAAAAAAATTCAATTACTAGATGAGAAAAATTTTCTTGTAGGAATCAATGAAATTGGATAGTTATACTTTGGTTCGAAGCAATTTTCGTTTCAAGCATATGATTTGTTGCTAAGTCGAAATAAATACACTTTAAATCAATGCTTAGTATCTTTTCTTTTATTCTTACTATGATCATTCCTATATTGAAGGATGATTTTTCGAAAGTCAATATATTTGAAATGTAAATATATCTATAGTGTAACATATAAAGTTGAAGTTACGTGGAATACTATTGGAATTAGCATGAGAAATTCAATCAATCAATTTATTCATGGGATATTGACCATCACGTGAATATCTCCCCGCAACATTGGTTGCTCTTATCGGCATACGATTACGCATGTTTCGTGATCTTAAAGTATGTCAATGTGTTATTTTTTTTTTTTTTTTATGTGTGAAAAAAGGAAACTTTTCCACATATATTGATAATTTTCATGTTTATTCAGTTTGTGGTTGTTTTCATGTTATTCAGTTTGATACAACTGAGATGACATAATATAAATTGTTTAAAGTGTTATAGTTTTAATATATGTGTTCGCACTTAAAAGCATGTTTGATTTTAAATTTTGTTTAAAGTTTCTCCTAAAATTTTTTATAGCGGACCTCAGCGCCTTTGTTTTATTTCTGATAAAGTACTTCGAAACATTCACATCTTTCAATGTTGTATTTTCTATATTTACAGTATAACGTTCTCACATTATACATGAATTTCAAGAAATTTGCTATGTCTAAGTTTGGTATTTTTTTTTTTAATGTATAGAAATTTCATCATTGTCATTCTATGATAAGATATCAAGTTGGTTCTTAATAAGAAAGAGTGCATTTTCTTGTCATAAGCAAGAAAAACGAAGTTAATATAAGTCAATGATAATTCTCATTCACGAATTTCTTGTCGTCTTCAACTTTTTTCAACACATTTCACTCAACTTCTATTTTCTCTTCATCTATCACTTTGTCATACTTCTTTACAGTTATAGTATGTATCAGTTCAAGTCACTGTTTAAATTTACATCATTGATTTATTCAGTTCACTCAATCTCTTAGGTCATAATAATTTCATTAAATTTATAAGATTCATCAAAAAAACCTACTCATTACACATGAACTTAATTTTATTGCCTTGGGAAGAAAAACTATAGAAATTTGGACAATAAAAATCTATTACAACAGCTAATTAATTCAATTTTCGACAAGCATAATAGGATATAAAAATTGTATTTTTTAGTTTTTCTGCTAAAGTTTAAGTTCCCTGTTAGACAATAAAACGTTTGCCTAGAATAAAATCATAAATTATTCATCATTTATGTACCAACAGTAAAATTATCATTTACATTTTTGTAGATTTTGCTTTTTAACATGACAATGTTTTACATGTAAAGTTTATTTAATAGTAATTTCCGACTTGAAAATGTAGATAGCATTTATTTTCGATGAGTTTGATTTCAACTGACAAATATATTTCAACATTTGAAGCATATGCGAGTTATGTGAATAAACCATATGCAACTTAGCTAAATTTCAGAAATTAAGTTGTGAAGTTTTATCTTTGCCATAGAAAATAAATTTATTTTTACTGATTTTTGTTAAGTGCTATGAAGATCTTTTAAGAAGTATATCTTCTTGCAACATGAGAAAAGATGCGAAATAATAAGGACTTCTCTGGTATGCTTTCAATTCCTTGAGAAATAAATTTAGCTTAACTACAAGACTTGTTCCGATTCTGAAGTATGCTATTTCCTATCGTAATTTAAAATTTTACATGATACTTGGTTTAAAAGTTGAAAAAGTTTGCACAAATTTCCTATGTAAGTTCTACTTCACTGAAAAGTTATCGGTCACAAGCAATAAAAATTTCACTTTGTTTGACTAATGTTATGCATGTGTTAATTATCATGAGTATTATCAGTTTTATTTGTGTCTTTCGAAAGCGAGCATTCATAAATTTAAAAGGATATTTCAAACTATTTTCAAAATATAAGTATCTCTTACAAGTTTTTTCCGGAATGAACTTTGCTCAGTTATATTAATATTGAATATTCATCTTACAAAATCAGCGTCTTGTAAAACACATTCCGTTTCATTTTTCTGAAATTTATGTATTTATGTATAAGTTATTTAGAAATTATGGGTGGAAGTTAAAAATCTCTATATAAATGATATATCGTCAGCATCTCTCGAATGAAAAAAAAAAAAAAATTCACGTACAATTTATTTTGTTCAGATGATGTTCAATTTTACGTATTAACAAACTCTACATTTTTCAAATTTATGTTAGTTTTTCACAAGGAAAAAAAATATATTCTTTAAGTTTGCCTAGCAAACTTTTTTCAGTATTTAAATTTTCTAAGTATATTCCATCACATGAGTAGTTAACTATTTAAACTAAGGAAAATATCTTATTATTTTAGTTTGTTTGAATGATGTTAGATTTTTATGTTTCTGATTGGTGATTTGCATATACTCTTTTAAAAACTTTACACAATTCATAACATATATGTTAGAAATAATAGTATATCGCATCTGAGATTGAAAAAATTTATAACTATTATCATGTAAAGAAGGTTAAATTTTAAAAACATGTCATTGAATATGAGTGTTACCATGAAAAAAGTTAACTAAATTACTTGTGATTTACCTTTCAGAGTATAAAAAGTTATGTAGTTTACATATAATTCGCAAGTTTCTTTCAAATTATCTTAAGATGTTTTAAAAGTCTTGCAAGCGATTTTCAAAACTTGAATGCATATCTACAATGTATTTAATATTTACAATTTATTTAATATTTAACGCCAATTCACCTTTCTTAGATTGATAAGTAAAATAAACCTTAGTCAGCAGGTATTGCACGAGTTAATACGACACCTTAACGTATATTATTACAAAGTAAATTGTCTAAGTCTTTCTTGAAGTAACATAAATTTCCAAATTGTATTGATTTTCCGATTGAAAAGTAGAGGTGAAATTTTTTCTTTGTAGCATCTATAACTAATATTTATTTAAAATCTCTGGCTATTTTTCTTCTATGTAACAATTTTGTTAAGTTTTACCCGTATTGTAGCATATAATCCCACTGAGTTTGAACAATATTCAATATTTTAGATAATAGAAAAGTTTTCAAGTAGAAATGATCTTAAATTCTCCAAGTGAATCATACTTTTTGGAAGAAAGTCCATGCGAATTATACATTCACTTACTAATGTGTCTTTGAAATCCACTTCATTCATTCCAAGTTTTCACAAACATTTCATTATGAAAAAGGCAAAGTAGGAAAACGATAATCTCAAAGACCTGCTGGCACACAACAGCATTACCCGCTGCTTGCGCGTCGATGCTGCTGTTCTTGCTGTACAAGTCTCCCGAGCTGTTTGAACAAGTTTTAGCGTGACTCATCCTCGGGTCTAAAAATGCCGGCGAGTGGCGTATCACCTACCGCTAACCTGATTGGCTAATTACCGTCACATGCTTATCATCCCGTTTAAAGACGTGAATTTTATATGTAAAGTAAATTTTTACGCCAACGCCTAAATTCTTTGCTATAGAAAGTTCAAGTATGTTAGTTTTTTTTCTCTTATATGTTACATTTTAAACACATGATATGAAATTTTTACGTTATGCTTATCTTAGAAATTTTTGAGTATGTTACTTTTTCTTTTATTTAACATTAACCTAAGAGTTTAATTGTATATGAGAAGTAAATTGTCACGTTAAAGTTTAAAGACATGATATTTATATGTGAAGTAAATTTTCGTGTAAAGGTTAAAATATTTTATCTTTGAAATTTTTATTCTGTTAAATTTCCCATTATTTAACATTAACCTAAGAAAATAAGTGTGTATGAAAATTTCGCGTATTGTTTAAGTTTTTGTCGAAGAAAGTTTAAGTACGTTATTTTTTTTTCTTTTCTAATTTAGCATTTTAAAGATAAAAATTTTATGTGTGAAATAAATTTTCGCGTATTGTTTCAATTCCTTAAATTATAAATTTATAGTATTTCTTTTTCTCTAATTAACGTTATTCTTACACATTTGAAAGACATAATTTTTATATGTGAGGTAAATTTTCGCGTATTATTTAAATTCTTTGCCTTATAAATTTTTAGAGTTTCTTTTTTATCTTATTTATCGTTGATATAAGAGTATGATTGTACATGTAAAGTTAATTTTCACGTTCAATTTTAAATTCTTTGCTTTGTAAATTTTTAGTGTTTCTTTTTTCTAAAAGTTAGACATTTTAAAGACATGAATGGCAATGTTTGAATTCTTTGTCGTAGAAATTATAGGTATGTTATACTTTCCTCCTACATGTCAAATTTAAAGTCGTGATTTTTATGTGTAAAGTAAATTTTTGTGTTAATGTTAAATTTATTTGTCGTAGAAAGTTTAAGTATGTTACTTTTTTCTTTTATTTAGCGATATTTTAAAGTCATGATTTTTATGTATGTAGTAAATTTTCATGCAAATGTTAAAATTATTTATCGTAGAAATTTTAAGTATGCTAATTCTTCTTAAATGTCACATTTTAATGTCGTGATTTTTATATGTGAAGTAAATTTTTACGTTAATGTCAAAGTTATTTGTCGTACAAAGTTTAAGTACGTTAGTTTTTTTTCTTTCTTTTATTTAGCGATATTTCTACATATTTTAAAGTCGGGATTTTTATGTGTAAAGTAAAATTTTACGTTAATGTTAAAGTTATTTGTCGTAGAAAGTTTAAGCACGCTACTTTTCTCTTGCATATCATATTTTAAAGTCGTGATTTTTATATATGAAGGGAATTTTCGCGTAAAGGTTAAATATTTATCTTAGAAATTTTAAGTAAGTTACTTTTTTCTCTTATTTAGCGATATTTTTACACATTTTAAAGTGATTTTTATGTGTAAAGTAAATTTTTTACGTTAACGTTAAAGTTATTTGTCGTAAAGAGTTTAAGAATGTTACTTTTTTCTCTTATTTAGTGATATTCATACACATTTTAAAGACATGATTTTTATTCGTAAAGTAAATTTTCACGTTCACTTTTGAATTCTTAGTTGTAAGATGTTCAAGTATGTTACTTTTTCTCTCTCATTTAGGCATTAGAGTATCCAAAATCAGTTATAACATCTCTATTCAGCATTAGCAGCTAGTTCTGTGTTGCCATTCATCAACTTAAGTAAGTATCATTGTACAATAAAAACTATCTTGATTAATATAACTAACATAGACATATTAATTTCTAACAAGTTTATTGGTAATATAAATTTTATCATAGACAGTAAGTATAGCTAAGATATATAATATCGCTCGCATAGTACAGTATAGCTTTAAATTACAACCGGTTGTAACAAATAGAATCAATTTCAAAGTATTTGAAGGTTGATATATCGAAAAGTTATGTATTTCCATCTCTTTGAAAACATTGTTCTGACTAAAATGAAATGTTTTCCTAAACCATTCTGAAAGAAGAAGAAAAAAATTATAGATTCCTCAATAAAATATGGATAATATATTTAAAATTTACAAAATTGAGAATAATACTTACATAAATAAAAAAAAATCGTAATTTTTCTATTCAAAGTGATAAATATTTCGTTTTTGGAAATGTATATTACTAATATTGTATTGCAAACTCACGTGTGAACACACTACAACTACTAATTTCTTCAACAGAGTCAGACTAATTCAACCTAAAAATAATTGTAAAATCATTGCTTTAACTTCCATAATGGGTTTCAGTTGCTGAATATTAAAAATTAATTCTAGTCTAAGTTCTTTTGTTGTGTATTCAATCCCTCAAAAACTATGACAATAAAAGAAAAAAAAAACTTTTCAATGACATGTTAAGCTCTGTAAAAGAAATTTTCACGTTAAGATTGCAAAGTTTAAATTGTTTTTTATCTCATAAATTTTAATTTATATTTATATTTCATACTGTTACTGAGAAAATAATGAGACTTTATGTGTCTAACATTGATTAAACCTGATTCCTTAAAAGTGTCTTGCGATTATATCTCTCAACATTAGTTTAAATGTGTTAAGCACTTATAGAAAAAAAAATCAACTCAATCCGAAACTTTATGCATTTGTGTTAATATATTATCTTTGCATGTATTTGAAGTTTTTAATGGTGAAGCATGAAAAGTTATAAACTGTGTAATTTATATTCCTTCCTACCACTAGATGGCTTCGCAATTACATTAAACTTAGTAGAAAACTGTCTTACTAAAACTGTATAGTCAATGAGAAGAGCATTTGAAATCACGTGACATATTCTAACCAATCAGAAGCGAGCTTTTATTTCAACCAATCAAAGGAGACTTAGCTATATCAGGATACATGATGTTGCCATTCCTTAAACTTTGATATAAAGCAAATCGTGACGTCATCCCCACTACATTAACATTGTGACGTCACTGGTAAAACAGCCTATCACTCTAAGTTATTCACTTAAAAGTAGCCCTAGAAGAACTCAACTCCATCCCGCC